>CAEGAG010121724.1:0-39653 GCA_903067065.1 Brachyrhaphis terrabensis | reverse complement strand
GTACTAAGGAAAAGCATCACGTTGTCATGGCGGTACAGCTGGGGTATTCAGTAAGATTGGAGACAACAGTATGGGTTCGTGATTAGACCAGAGAACATGTCAGTATGTCATCTGCAAACAATGACACCTTCTTATTACCTTTAGTGTTATTGCTTGTCTTCCCAACTTCAGTAGAGCAGCCAATCCTCAACGGAAAGCCTGGAAAATATATATAACTGGGATAAATACTGTCCAGTGTCAATGCTAATGGTATGACTCCATGTAGAACTAACTGGAGCTAAGAACCAACTTGACAGTCCTAGGCAGAAATGGAGCCTAAGCTCAAATTTATATTTAGGTTTTTTGTACTTTTATCCGAAAAAAAAAAAAGTCACTTATTGAGACCTACAGTGAAATGAAAATCTCTGGCCCGGTGGAGGCACTTTAGGGAAAGTTTAATGTTATTTTCAGGGACTATTGTGCAAAAGTGCTCACAGCCTTAATTGTTTTCCATGTCTTGTCGTGCTACTACAACAATCTTTAATAGGTTTTCTGGAGATGTTGGCATCAGGGCTGCTGGCCCAAGCCTCCATGGCAATATTTTAGAGATTGCAAAAGACTTCACACTAAGCAAAATTTCGCTTTGGGGGCCCTCTATATCTGCTAGTAATGTGGATTGCTGAAAATCAACAGACGATTAGATCATTCGCACGGCTGCCATAAACTCAATGCATCTCTGAATAATGTTGTTTATGTTATATCTTACACAGGGGTGGACAACTCCAGGCCTCGAGGGCCGGTCTCCTGCAACTTTTAGATGTATCTCTACTTCAACACACACGAGTCAAATAATGAGGTCAATAGCAGGACTCTGGAGAATCTGACTGCACTTAGGAAAGTGATTCAGCTGAGTTGGACCAGGGACTCGATGTTATTTTATTAACATTGCACAAAGACAAAACAGTGAATTTAGCAATGAAATGTTGCTTGGCTAATAGAGCACACATAAAAAATACAGAAAAACTTTAAGTGTGACTCTCTATAGATTTAAAGCTACAGATAGCTTTAAATCTGTAGGTTTATGCATTTATTGGAACCATAGTTTAAAGCAGTGGTCCTCAACCCTCGGGCAACGAACCGGTATTGGTCCGTGGACCAATGAGTCTGGAGGAGCTTTTACTTTGAAAATCCTTTAACCGAATTTGGAGAGCGAGCCCTAACGAGGCTCGTCTCGAGTTTTAAGTCGAGACGAGCCTCTGAGACTTAAAACTCAGAGGCTCGTGAGTTTTAGGTCTGGTTGACAAGGCATGATTTAAGGATTGTCGGCCGATTTCCAAACCTCTGTGACGTCACAGAGCTGATAAAAGTCCAACAGGTTTGGTCGGTTTGTGTGTCCAGCCACACAGCAGGAGCAACACAAGAACCCATTTCACTCATGAACATCCCGATTCCTGAAGAAAATCCCGTAAAACCCCAAAATACCAAACGTGAATTTAGAGTAACGAACATGTCCGACGATGTAGAAGCAGTAGTGATAGTTTATGGACTCATTTTAAGCGATAAAAGACGTAAGAAAAAGAAAAAACGTTGTATAAAAGAGTGCGGAATCAGCCGCTCTATTTGCTGCACTCTGCACTAAATCGGACTCTCGGTTGCGCCATGTCAGCTGTTTGGGAAGAAAAAAAAAAGAAAAAGATAAAGATGATGATAGAGGGAACTGTTAAGACAAAGAGAGAGAGAAGGTGAAACAGGTTAAAAACTGAGAAACCACACCCCAGTAAAACTGAGGTGTGATCTCCATAGCAACACTGAAAACCTCATTGTTGCTTTTTTGTGCAGGCAGAGCGTTGCGTGGTTATGTGATTGTCAGTGTTGTTGTTTTGTTCTGAAGGATGAATGCCCCCGGCCTACATGTTCACCTTTACCTTCTGTTTCAGTTCCAGCTGCAGCTGTACGGCAGCATGGAGTGTTTATGCTAAATTATAGTTGGGTTCAAAATAATAGCAGGCCTATAAAAAGGGAGCAATGTTTAAAATCCTTGTGATAGCTTTTATTTCGGTAAATGTCATGGGAACAGAGAACATTCTTCTCTAAATCTCAAACTTACGTAGATTTTATCTCATGTATTATCAGTTGTTTCAGTAACACTTTATTTGACGGGTTGTGAATAAGACTGTCATGACACGGTCATAAACATGACATAACACCTGTAATGAATATTTATGATTGTTGTCATAAAGTGTCATTCGGTAAATCATGACACTTTTAATACAGAGTTGACATTATTCAAAATGTCTTTGTTATGACAACTTGACATTAACCAAGGAATCATGATATGACATAAATTTGTTATAAAAGTATTACTGATTAAACTTAAAAATGATGTAGCTTTATGTTATTAAAGCTAAAGTTTAATCAGTAACACTTTTATAACAAATTTATATCAGATCATCATTTCAAATAAAGTGTTACCATTGTTTCTTGTATAGGTTCACACATTTTTTTCATTGTTTTTTATTTACATATGTTCATACACATCTTTTACTTTTTTACTATAAATTAACTTACTTAGCTGTGCATCACCTTTTTTTTTTTTTAAGCAAGATGCCATACAACGTGTCTGACTAGATTTTTCTCCCACCACCTGTTGCTGAGCATGGCTAGTCAGCTGGTTAAAAGACAGTTATTACACTTTTCTCTTGCTGTTTTAATAACTGCACAGTATTATATTTTTGTTGTAGACTATTATTATTTTTACATTTGTGTGAATATGTATGTGTCCACATCGCTGTGATACCTGAATTTTCTCTCTGTGGAACAACAAAGGATACACATTCAATCAGTCCACAGAAACAGGCAAAAAATTAATATTAGATCATCCAAATTAACAATTAGTTAAATTGTTAATTTAATTAATTTACAGAGTAAAGCATTTATTGTGTAAACTGAAAACTTTGATAATGTAGTGAACCACTGAACTGATGTTTAGCTGTTTCTGAGATCTGCTTCCATCTGTGTTGCCTCAGAATCAGCAGATTTGACCCCACCTGTTTGAGTTTCGACCGCTCCTTTGTGTAAGGAAACATGACTTCTTCAAGTATGTTCTTGTATTCAGACTGATCCATGATCACTGGTGTTATATGAGTAGATCATAAACACCATAGTATGAGGAACATTCCCTTACTTTAGTGTCTTTACCACAGTGCATCATAGTTTAAAATCAGTGTTTAGGAATTTATTGGACAAACTGTCCAATAAGTTTAAAAATCTGTCTTTTATCACTCCTTTAAATGTTCCATCATTTTTGCTGTGGTTCAGAAAATGTTGATTTTAAGTTGTTAACTCTTTAGCCAAGTTTTTTTTTATTCAACACTGTAAAGCATTATAGCCTCTGCCACAGTTTGTGAGACTGAAGGACTGTGTGTCTAACCGGTTGGTCAGCAGCACCACAGGGCGCTGTACTCTCACCATTCATTTTCACTCTGTTCTGACTTCTGTCATCTCCAGGAATGTTGAGATAACATTCATAACAGTAGACCCTCCTTCACTGAACTCTGCTATGTTTGACAATTCACCCATAGAATCAGGAGCATGGATGTCAAAGGTCATGAAAATGGGTGATTTTTGGGGCTAACTGTATTGGATGTCTGGTATTTTGAACACAACTGTTGTACTGATTCTTTAACATCTTTAAACATCTGATTCTTTAAATCTTCAGCACGATCAGGATCAACCTGACTGACCTCTGGGATACCATTATGAGTTCAGCTTTTTTCAACGTTCATTTCAAAAAGTGGTAATGAAAGATGAAAAGTTTTTGCTGAAATGAGCCTGAAGTGTAATAAAAAGCACCTGACAACACTGACTGTGATGAACCCTTGATGTTTGTTGCCTGTAGTACCCGTGGTATTGGTTTTTACCATGAAGGGAATCCATCTAATCATAAACTCCTGATGTAGCCTTTCTGTGTGTCTGGGCTCATTAGTGTATTCTGTTTTAGTGAAGGTTTCCACTCTGGCTCTACCTCGTTGATGGATCTGTTTCAGTTCTTTCCAGTCAAAGAAATGGCTCCTTTCACTTTCACTGATGTCAGTTCACAGACTAAAGTCACAATGCAGATTCCACAATCTCCCACAATCCTCCTACCTGCTCTATTAATCAGAAGATCCAACGAGAATTTCTCACAGCTCTCCATGAAGCAGATTCTGAATTCAAAGTCATCTGCAGAATGCTGCAGTCCTCTAACCCCTACTTGCAGCTTTGGAGTGCCCTCAAATTAAAGCAGAGAGACTGTATTTTGAGCCTGCATTTATTACATAACTGAGTGGCTTTAGAGTTTGTGCCTTTTTCTTTCTTACAGGAGGAGAAGGAGAGTTCCAACGACTCGTCCACAGCTTTTATCCCTCCAGCAGAACCAAAGGCCAACAGCGAGGCGACGACTGAGGTTTGTGTCCAAAATGTGGATAATATTGTTGTCAGTGGTCATAAAGGGAAGCACATGGTCAGTAACTCATGTAGGCTGTAAGCTTAGTTGTATGGTAAGAGAATATGAACTGTTGATATAACCATAGAGATTCTTTTATGTTATTTACAACACACTCTGGGACGCAGTGTGTTTTCTGCTGCTGTAAACTTCCTGCTTTAAGGTTCAACGTCTCTGTTCAGAAGTGGTAATCTGCATACTGTGGCTTGCTAAATGATCAATACTTTTCCTTGAATTTTTCTGTTTTGTTGCATTACATTCACAAACATAAATATGTTTCACTGGAATTTAATGTGAAAGACCAACACAAAGTGGTATGCAATTGTGAAGTGGAAAGAAAATTCAACATGATTCAAAACATTTATTTTTTTTTTACAAATAAAAATCTGAAAAGTGTGGTGTGCAAAAGTACTCAGCCCCCTCTTCTCTGAGTGCAAATGCAGCAGCTCTGTGTCGGCCTTAGAGGTTGATTATTGGTATATGTGTGTGTGTTATAACTATGGATGAAAAACATATAGCGATATACATAAGCATTTAATATCAGTCAGTATTGATAATTATTGATTTGTTTTTTGTTTTAAAAATTTAAAATCCTGCCAACCTGCTGCCGTGACTGTTCCTGTTTTATCCAGGTTTTTTGGATAAAAAAACTGGATAAAACTCCTGGATTTGGACGTCGCTATGTTAAAGTGAAAGCATCTAATTCTGAAGATGACTTGTTCTATTTGGACTAATTCCTACATAATTCTTAAAACTTAGTCAATTCAGCCGTTAGAGATTTAAAACTCAGTTATAATAAAATCTTGTAGTTTAGTGATGGCTTGGTGTCAAACATAAAATGGACACAATGACAAGCAGGAGAATTACATAATGACACAAAAAGGGAAGCAAATGGCAGCTCTGTTTGAGTGATGTATGCAAATGTTTTTCAGATGAATGCACCATTATGCAGAAGAGCAAAAAAAAAAAAAAACAAGATGGAACTTTTACAGTCTGAATTTGCATGTAAGGACAGCAGGTTTGACGTAAAACAATTTGATGCCGCTCTGGACGTTTTCCTTCAGATGCTGACTGACCTGCTCTGTGTGTTTGACACCCAGAACCACGTCTGGATTATTTTTAGCTACATACGTTTCATATCGTCATCTGACGTCTTCCCACTTTTTCTCAACAAAACACTTTTAGAATTTGTGCTTAAAATTTACCTTGTCTTGTCCTTCGCCTCCCTGCTCCTTCACACCGTTTATCACACCGATATACAGATATAACTATATATCAGAGCAAATATGATGATATTTCAAGCTGTGAAATGGTTTTAGTGATATTTAACTTTAACCCTTCACTGTCTGAGTCTGACCTCTGACACAAACACAACGTCCAGATTATGTCAGGGTTCTACAAATTAAGTAAAGGTGCATCAAAATAAATAGGAACTTAGGTAAAATAAAATATGTTCAAACAATGAAACTCATATGTCACATAAATTCATATAATATTTTGGTTAATTTTGATTAGGTTAATGAAACATAATCATTACAGACATGGTCTGGAAGCTCATCATAATGTATGCAGTTGAGAGAAAACGCAGCTGATTTGATAATATTAATGTCCTTACCTTATTCTGCTATCACCATCATTTTCATTTTGTCAATGCATATTTGCACTAGAAGTGAAATAAAGTAACAGTAAATGGGAATATAATTTAATTGTAGAGATCAGTAGGAATATTGAAATATTGTCTGTTTTTGATTTATACTTTAATTTTCTTCTGAAAATATGAATCTAACTCTGTTTCAATAATATCCAGAAGGCGCCATGTCAGCGCAGCATCATTTCTGAGTTATAAGTATCATCTTGTTTGTACCTCCAATGGCAATATATGATCTACTAATGTTGGATGTGTTGTTTTATGATTCCACTCTAACTGGACTAGAAATCTGTCCATGTAAATGTTTTGAGTTAATATCAAATGGATTTATTTTGAAAAAAAAAAAAGTTTCCCCATTACAGAATTCTTGTCTTGTCTCCATTACAGAAAGACACATTTAATCATTTTTTGATCATCAAAAATTATCTCAATAAATACAACAAAGTGTTTTTTAATAATTTAACTGATAAACCCTCCAGTCATGTCTGGCCTAAGTAGAAAATGTAACAAACCCTCAGATGCACCAATTCCCACCAATCATCGATGTTAACTGGCAAAGATTCTTTTCACACATCCTCAAACCGTTTTCCCCAGTGAGTTTATTCTTCACACTGAGGCTGAGGCTTTTTTTAAATCAGTTTTTAACTGTGAAACTCTTTGCCAAAACAATTGTTGAAACAGAGATTCCTCTTGCCTGAAGCCGTGCCCATGTATTTAGCTAAAGAAATTCCCAGCGCTCTGTATTTTACACATCAGTGGGGGAAAAAAATCCACTTTTAATACGTTCAAGCCCCACATCATTGATTAATGTTCCCATTAAGTCTATTCACACACAGAGAGATGCTCACAAGACTCTACAGACAATTTGGCTGGGCTTTTTCCCCAGATGCTGTTGACATGAGCTGTTCAGGGCGGGAGATGTTCTGCTGGAGATGAGCTCTCACAGCGGGAAGCTCCAGGGAAAAGACATGGGGGAGCATCTTTCCATGAGGCATGACGCTGAGATCGCCGTGTTTTCTCTACACATGGCTACCCGATGGCTGGTTTCCGTGGATACTCGTATCACATGCAGCCATGTTTCACGTCTGCAGATAGGAGTAGAATGCAGCGGCTCTTATCAGCACGCAAATGTGCTGGTTCATATTTGCTTATCTTTCAGACATTTTAGTGGTGAACCCAGACGCAAGTAAAGACTCTGGAGCTCTTACAGAGCTTCTAAAGAACAGCAGTGTGTGTAAAAAAAATAAATAAATAAAAAGGCCAGACATGTATGGCCTATTTGGTTTTTGCGATTTGACTTTGCAACCAAGACACATTTTAGGAAATGTGTGAATTATGTTGAATTCACACCAGCCTTGTTCTTTAATCAAACTCTACTATGTTGGGGATGTTAATCAAACTCTGACCAGTAAAAAACCTCGATTTGGTTGAAGTGAACTCTGGTGCAGTTTGAATTCATATGTGATCGTCAAACAGCCTTAGTCAGTCTTTCAGAAATAGTTTTATTGAATCAAAGACATAAACTTTCAAAAAAGATTTTAAAAATTCGGAAAACAGAAATATTACAAACTGGAAAATGTTCATTTATAGGCAAAAGGTGCAAAGAAATTAACATATTACTATTAATAATAATAATAATAATAATAATAATAACGATAAGGCTAGAACCTCATCTTACAACCTTTCCTTAATTCATTGTCTTTAATTATTGAAAAATAAAAACAAAATCAGTAGAAAGCAGTACATCCTATCCCTCTATTAACTATTTATGAGCCATCTCCAGAGGTCAACAGGTGAGAGGCGGGTTACACCCTGGAGACGCTGCCAGCCCATCACAACACAGAGGACAAACAGACATGCACACACACATTCATACCCCAGGGTAATTTAAAGAGACCAATTAACCCAACAGTCAGAATCCCTGAAGAGAACATGGAAGGTCCCAGCAGAAAGAACCTGGACTGGGATTTGAACCCAGAACCTCCCGGCTTCTTTAGAAAAAGAAGACAATGATCCGATAAAGATAAGCTACATGACAACGAACGGGAATATGTGCTAATTCCTGAGTCTTCTGAATATTCTATGAACAGCACCAGAAAATATTTTAATTAAAGTTTGTCTTGTATTAAATAAGAACAGTTGAAACCAGTTTCTTATACACACTCTAACTGTACACACACGTTTCAATGTCTGAGATGAATTCTGTTTTAGTGAAGATTATCAAAACTGTTTCCATTTTAAATCTGCCTGAAGAATTAAAGAGAATTCATTTTCTATTTTCTTTGTTCATCTTGAACAGTTTCCATACAGATCTGAATTACCTCATGAACATGTATGACCTGGAGTATCTGTACACGCGTCTCTTTCCTCCTGACAGAACTGGAAATTATGACCAAAGCTTCAATTTTATTTTATCATCGTGCTGCAGAACCTTTTTTTCTAAAACTGAAAAGATATTTCCTTTTGCAAATTTCCAAGTAATCTTTTGTCAATTTTGGAGTAAAGGCTTCTTCTTTGCTGAGCTCATAACGTACAGAAATCATTTCACTTTGGATAATAAGACAGTTTTACTGACACAGTTGTATCTTGTTTTTTTCCTGAGGTTGATAGATTTTACACCAAACTCATTCATCTGTGAGACATATATTGGCATATAACTGTGTGTGCAGTTCAGTTTTTCACAATGATCCTGTTGGATTAAGACTTTGCAGTTCTGGTCTCACTCTTGTTTGCTCAGCTCCACTTTAAACTGTCAGGATGGATGGAAGGTTTATTCAACACAGATGTTTGCAAGCATGAAGTTCTTCAAAAATGTTCTGATTGGAAAATCAGACCACAATCACATACTTCTCTCCTCCACCCTCACATCAACTTGTAACCTCAATCTGTGAGGAGAAGGTCGGCTGGGATTCAGTCAGTGAAGCACAAGAACTTAACGTCAGCATAACCCAATACATCATGGAGAACATCCGTCTGAATTGGGCTAACATTAGCCTTTTCTCTCCAATTGAAAACACAAAAAGTGTGAATTCTTCCTCCTTTATCTACTCAACAATAAATACAACTAATATTTTAACGAAATGAACATTAGCATGATATTTGCCTTGATTTCTAACTTCTTGTTGGTCAGTAGAATGTTTTTGTGCTTTTCCAGCAACAGAAATTTTAATTTTCTTTTTAAACTGTATTTAGCAAAGTATAATGGATGGGTGTGACCAAGTGTGTTTCCGGGTAAAAGAAAGTCGCTGGACGCTTGCGGCATGACTTCCTATGAAACAAAAATAAATAGGTAATAAAAGATTTTGTTTGTTTGTTCTGCATGTAACATTTTCAATTTAAGAAGATATAAACTGCTGGGAGGACAATACGATCCACTGGTGTGCTGTGTCATCCATTATATCCAGTAGAGTTTATTAAAATTCAATTAAATAAGCAATCTAAAATGTTGAGCATCTCTCAGCAGACATTCAACTGATGCAGCAAATCAGTATAAAATGCGGCTTAGTTTATGGTCTTGATTTAAAATCCCAACTACATGGTTTTATATTCAATTAATTAACTGCCCATTCTTTTGTACTTACTGTCTCATTTTTGGTAGCTCAGTGTTACTGACTTGATGTAGAACATGAACTTTCACCTCAACCCTTTAAGGTTTCACAGGAACTGAGTTGCTGTGAGACATTATTGCTAATTACCTGCTTTGCTGCTGGAGAGGAGCTTCTGTGCCTCCTAGGAATGTTTAAGGTTAAGAAGAACTTCACTTTAACAGGAAGAAACCTCCAGCAGAGCCTGGTTCACTGCGAGCGGCCATCTACTGTTAGCTACTCTAACTGTACACTTTATGAAAAAGAAAGGTTTTAACCCTATTAAAAGAGAAATCACGGTGAGCTTTAATAAAACTCTTTACTTTTGATTACAGGTGGCTACGAATCCCAATCCAGTTGTCACGACAACATCCAACTCTGCTCTTACCAAGATGAACCCGTCGTCAAGGTGGTCCAAGATAAAGATAGTAACGAAGCAGGCGGGCGACGAATGCATCACAGCAATAGAGATCGTCCCGCCAGTGGAGGGAGCGGAGAGCCGCTCCATCCCAATCAGCCGCCCCAGAACCGTGGCAAGAAAGTTTGCCAGCATCGCGAGAAGCCAAGTGAAGAGGAAAAGACAGATGGCTGCCAGAGAAAAGAAAGTGAGTGCTTACACTGAGTAAGCATGTGGTAAAAACTGGATAGTGTTGAAACAACATATTTCCATATACTGCATCCAAAAGAAATATTTTTACTATCTGACTTTAAAGCAAACTAAACTTTTACCTTTTTAGATCATCTGATTTACCAAAATTATTCACATACACCCTGTAGGCGCCACTCACTAAAGTCCTCTGAGTTCAGGACTTTCCTGCTCATTCTGAAACAAACCATTGCAAATGTGAGCAAAATTTGTCAATATTACACTAATGTCGAATGATTACATTTTTGTATTTGTGGTGTTTCCATTAAGTAAGAAACTCAATTTAAATCACGTATGAATAAGTTTGTCCACGTGTTAAAAAACACACCGCGTCATGATCCTCCAGCTACTTTCTGTTGTCTTCTTTGTGGTTTGCACCAGCGGCAACATCTGACATGGGATACAACTGGTTTCACTGTGGATTATGAGTATCTTTACAAAGTATTTAGCTATTGTTCTAGGCATGGTGTGAATATTTTTTTAACCCCATTGTTCTCACCATGAAGGATCCTTTTTTTCTTTCCAAATATTGGCTATCAAATACACACTTTCACACTTACATGGCAACACAATTACAGTAATTGTTCTTGGTTTCTGTCTTCTGCCTCTTGACCTTTTTCATCTTTCATTTGACCCAGCAGAATGTGTTGGTGGATTTTCTGAGGATGTTTTATGACTGTGGCTTAACAGAAATTGTGAAATTGAACTGACTGTGGAGAGTCATTTTACTATAAAGTGTATAAAAGCCACTTTTTTCTGCAGCGAGAAAATAGCTACTGGGAAAACTCAGAATAATATCCAGTTATTTGTGTTATTCAATTAGAGCACCTTGCCGTTGTTACTCCACAGGGACATTATGTTTGAGCGAAGCAGTGGGCCGTGTAAACACATGTGGACAAATCGTGTTATGATCCAATGTGGTTTATCCAAATGATAAGCACTCTGAAGCTTTATTTATGCAGGAGTGAAATTTCCTGCATAAATGCTGTTAGTAAACTCAGCAAAACATAGAGCTGTTTTCATTTAGGCTTAAGCCTAACAGCAGCCTGTTAGCTTTCATGGCCTGTTAGATTTTTCTTCATCATTTAAATCTGCTTTTTGTATTTACTGAGGTTATCTTTGGTAAAACAATTAGCAGGATGATCCAAATCATTCTGGTTTGACAAAGAATGATTCTGTGGCCTGTAATGCTGCAACAAGTCAGACACAATATCAGATATGTGTTAACCCATAAAAACAACAACAAAAGTTAAGGTTCGGTTGTTAGGATACCATCACTTGTGTCTCAGCCCAGACAAATAAACACCAGACTGGAAGAAATGTCAATAGAATGAGGTGACATTTGATCCCAAATGTTGCTAATTTGAACTGAAACTGTTCAGCAGCAGAAATCAACTTTCCCAGCATCCTCAGCTCCTTGCCTTTAAAAGCACTTGGCCAAACTGGGTGTGGATGAGGCAACAGCTATGGTGTTCTGCAGTATGTCCAGATCTGGCCCCACCATCTGTGTTGATTCTATTACCAGCAAAAGTTGTCTCATATTTCAGGAGAAGGTGGGTAGTCAGCAGAGTGGCTCAGATGTCGCCTCACAACAACAAGGTTTTTACTTTCTCTCTGTGAATAAGATTTCCTCCCAGTGGATTCTGGTTAACTACTGTGATGAATAATTATGCAGCTGATGTGTCTTTCTCTCTGTTGACCTTGTGAAGGAATAGTGACCTTGGTTTGCCTTATGGCTCCAGCCCTTTGCAGCCCTGAACCCAATTAGTTCTACTTTTATGCTACAGTACATATAATGATCCAACTAAAGAAAATAATTTATCTATTTTAATATAAATGTATAAAGCAGTCAATATCTTCAGTATGTTGCAATTCATGGCATTTTAATTGTAAAAATGCTACAAAATAAATAGCTTACAATTTTTTTTCTTGAGTAATAACTCAATATAAATGTCTTTAAAAGTCTTTCATCATATGCAGATATTTTATCTTTAGCTAAAATCAGTTGGATGTTGGTTGTATTTCTACACTCTGTGGGCTATTAGTATATATTAAAGTGAACATTTTCTGTCTAATATAACAGTGTTGTTTGGACATGCTTTCTCCATTAACCTAGCAGACAAGAAAAATATGAAACTTTTCTACTACTTAAAAGCAACTTAAAAGTAGTTAACATCCCAGAACACTGTGTTTTGATATTAGCTTTACAGCTCAATGATGATGTTGGTCTGAGATTGTTCAATGTTTGGAGGTCTGAATCACACAACACTTTTTTCTACAGTTTTTTCTTACTCTCAGTATCAAGGACTTATTTTTTGGAAAATAGAGTTCTGCCCTCTTCCTGTGATGAATATTATGGATTTGAATATTATAGTGTAAAAATGTAAACACACACTTGAAAGCATTCATGCTTCTATGATGACATTAACAGTCCAGTGTTGACTCAAGACTACATTTTTTTGTTGTTTTTATTTAGAGTACAATAATATGTTTTCAATCTTTAGGTATTAAATGAAACACTTTTAAATATTAATTATTATAGTTTAGTTATCAATTGGTGCAAATGTATTTTTCCAAACATCAGGTGCCTCTCTGTTTCTGTGAAGCACAATGGTGAATGTTTCCTATAAAAGAAAGGTTCTTAAGTGGTAAGATTGTGGCTTCTTTAAGTTTACAGTAATGTTATTGGTACCTGTTGGGTTTCACTCTCTTTCCAAATTAGTGGACCATGCAAGGAATGCATTGTGGTGATGTGACTGACCAGAACAGGATTTGCTGTACCTTGCACATGGTACCGTGCTGAGTTAGGGATGTTCATGAATGATCAGTACCATACCAGGAACTCTGTTAGCTGTATTTGAATCACGGCTGCAAGAAGAAGGAAGGGAATGGCTGAGCTCACGACTACATGGAGCAATTTCTTCATGATTTTATCAACAAAAGAACATCTGTGGCTGCATCATTGTTGTTATCACACAGCTGATCCACCATGCTCTGATTGCACTGCTGACGCTTTTTAGAAGGTCTAGCATGAATACATGCATTACTGGAGTAGATTGCTTTTCCAATCCCCACTTCATATAGCTTTTGCCACTGGTAGTATTGGGTTGTTTTGCTCATTCAGATTGTGCATAATAGACAGCATTGCCTCAATCTCCATCACAAAAAGAGAGGGTGAAGCACACACCTAATCCTACATGCCTGTGTTTCACTACAGCACTCTCCTTGAAGTACAATAAATTCACTTTTTCATAAATGCTCATATTTCTTATATTTTGTAGTTGAGTTGAAGTTAGTTCTTTCTAAGCTTTCTTGAGTTTCATGAACTCAACACGAACTCACTCAACAGCTGGTTGGGGATCCATTGACATGAAATACTTCATGATATGGAGGCAAGACGAGAGACAAGACTTTGGACCACCGATCCGGTCCAAACCTTTGTCTCCTCAGTTCACATTAGTGGCTCCTGATGTTGTCTCTGGTTCAGGATTTACCTGAAGGAACATGATGGTTTCTGTCCATGTCCTGGATATGTCTGAGTGCAGCGGCTCTTGATGGCTCAACCATAGTCCAAGCCTTTGGTACTTCCTTTCCACTGACGGTGCTTTGCTTCAATACCTTCTCAAGGTTGTGGTTATCCCTGCTCTTCCAGATGTTTCCCCTTCCATTTTACTTTCCGCCAATATGTTCACTTTCAAGGATTTTTTTATTGCTCTTGTAGTAGAAAATGTCATTTTTAGCCTTATTTCATCTTTGATAGAACTGATGATACTTATTACCATTTATTTACTGATTATATCTGCTATGTTTTTGTATTTCTGCAAGATGTGTTTTTACATTAAAGAAGTTTCCAGATAATATTCGATGTTTCTGCAGCTGTTATAGTATAAGAGACATGAAGACATCTTGGGTAAAATGCTTAACCTGGCAATTGTCTTAAAAGACTGACATGTGGAATGTAGTTTGTTCCCTTGTTTGATCCTGAACCCAGAAGTAACTGACAAAGAAGAATTAGAAGTTTCTCCTGAAATCCTTATCGGCTCTCTTTCCTGCCATAAAATCATCCCCTCCAAGAGGTTATGTCCACCAAGCTGCAGAGTCTCATGTCACCTGAACCTACCATGTTCAGGTCTTGGACAGGTTGGCATGACAACAAGCCTCTGTCTATTATTGCTTCACTTGCGAAGTCCCCATTGCCTCTACTAGATGTAAACGCTTCTTTCAAAGTAAATTCTGCATAAATCGAACAAGTTACTTTTAAACAAGAGCATTTCTTCTGGTTGGTTCACTTTGTTTTTTATTTTTGCTGGTGTTTTAGACCACGCTCTCTCAAAAATCACTTTCTTCCCATCAGACCGTTATTTTAGGCATTTAGATGCAACTAAAGTTGTGAAACAAATGATGCCTCTGTGCAACAGGCTCTAACACAGCATTTAAAGCTAGAATTCAAAACAGGTTACTTGTAGTTATGTAAAGACAGAACACTGGTTCATCCCTTGAAATAGATGTCTGTTTTGCACTTGAATAATTCATACCTTTCTGCTGAAAGTAAATGTCTTTTAAAATGCTTGGTTTGAATGCAAGGGCGTAATGGCATTCACTACTTTTATTCACATAACACTGAATCATGCCCTCCTAAAGCTATTATAGCTGCAGTTCACACATACAGCTGAAACCAGAGATTTACATTCACTGTGCAAAAAGACTTTTTCTCTCCCTCTTTCTTATTTTAAACCTTCCACTTGGAAGATAGTGATACTCTCCTGCTTTGCATTTTTTATGTTGACACACAGTGTCAGTGGTGTGTTTGTGGTGTTGCATTGAAACACATCTACAGGTGATCCAACATGCAACTCAAATGTTTTGTCTCACCTCTTCATTATTAGCTAATAAATCTGCAGCATTATCTGGATTTTCAAAAGGCACTGTAATCAGATTTTAACTGCATCAAATCTGTTTAGATACAAGCAAACAGACAAAATGTCTCCACTGTGTCTTTTTAAAGAAAATAGTAGGTATCTTTAATTTGGAACTGCTTGTACCTTCACTCTGTTTTGCTAAGTCCAATCTTCTGCTCGCTCTTTTTTTTTTTTCTTATTCTCTGCAGGTAACCAAGACCATCTTTGCCATCCTCCTGGCTTTCATCATTACATGGACACCGTATAATGTCATGGTGCTGATATCCACCTTCTGTCAGTCCTGTGTCCCCGACACCGTGTGGGCGATTGGCTACTGGCTGTGTTATGTCAACTCCACCATCAACCCAGCTTGTTACGCACTGTGCAATGCCACATTCAAAAAGACTTTCAAAAACCTGCTGCTGTGCCAGTATAAAAATATAGGTACGAGATGAGATGAAAGAAGAAGATAAAGGGTGGGATGGGAGGGGAGGGGAAAGGGAGGGGGAGATGTAAGCCACGTCAAAGGAGGAACAGAGGAAACACTATAAAGGTGAGTGACAAGAAGACTGGATAAATAGAAGCATAAATGTGTGAAATGTAACGAGTTCTGGCATTTGGCGGGGGATATGCATCTATTTATTCTGCAAGTTAAAGCAAACAGGCGAGAGAACTCCCCAGCTTCCCTTTACATGGATCCACAGAGTGGAAAAGCTGCTACAGCAGTAAGACAAAGTGAATGTGGGCTGGGAATGAAGGAACAAGTGTAAAGTGTGGAGACCATGAATGGAAATGAAAGCTTGTGGAGCTAAAACTAAAACAGAGCACTTAATGGCGCTGCTCAGATTTGAGTGTTTTCATGTATATTTGGATCAACTGAGGACAGTTTGGATATTCTGTCATTTTCCCCATGATGAATTATTCTCCAGCAAAAATCCCCGCAAAGTCATGCGTTCAAGTTCTGATGTGATGTGAACTCTATTCTATCAAAGTACCGAGGGCAGTTGTGTGGGTAATTGGCCACTGGCTGAGTTGTGACAGTTCAACTATCGACCCAGACGGGTAAAAGTTGGTGCAGAATCATTAAAAAGTTCTTCTTGATCCTGCAGTTGATCTGAAATCAGCTATTTGTACAGAAAGGGAACAAGAGACGGATTAAGATAAGGGAAAATAGGTAGCTGTGTTTCCATTGACCACATAATTGCACAATTTGACATTTACAAAATAAATTTGCTTAATAGAAACATGTTAATTAAAAAAACTAATTTGTTTTTTGATAAACATTTTAACACTAGGATGAGGTGGTTTTTCAGCAGTATTGAAATTGGTTTATCTTGCAAAACTGCAATGGAAACACTTTTTTTTTCACATCATATGTGTTGCCACTGAAGAAAACCATGAAGCAGAAGAAAACCTGAAGTAGTAGGAAGACCATGATGCAGCATGTTTTAATGACATCACATGAGCAAACTTAACGTGTGATTTTAATTGCGTTTCTTATTTTATGGAAACACTGCAATTATGAAATCGTCTTTAAATAAAATTTTTGCAAACATTCTAATGGAAACTCAGCTAGAGGCTTCCACTCCAAAAATGAGTTTCAGATTTAACAACTATTGAGACAAAACTGAAGTATCCACAGCAAGTTTCAATAGAGTCTGGTCAGGTCCTGCTCAGAGATTAACACTAGAAATGGTTTTAGTGAGGGTTTAGAAGCTGAAAATAAAGTTCTCTATAAGGTTTTTTTTACTCCTCTCAGAAGTAACTCTATTAAAGATTTTCCATTAAGTAACCCAGACACGTTTTATCCGTAACATAAAGGAATTTCTCTGGTCTGTTCACGACAAAGTCAGTGTAAGCTCCGTGTTCTGAATGTGATCCATTGGACAGATGAGAATGTTAAGAAAAGAAAAGGAAAAAGTGTTTCAGGAAGTCCCAGAGTACGCTGGAAATGAGGCCATCAGTGACTGAACCTGGGGCAGAAAAGAAAGGCAGCTCTGCATATCACTCTGCCTTAGAATCATATCCTACCTGATCATGGTTATAAGTTTGTCACTTGGAAAGAGAGAGGACATTCTGATGTTTAATATTTCTTTAGTTATGGATAATATTTTTTGTAACCAGGTTGCTGTGTATTGCAGACTTCTGCCCAGGTCTCTCTTGAAAATGAGATCCATATATATATATTAATTTAAATCCACTTGATTCATTCATTAGCACCAATATATTAATGATTTCTAAATATCAC
The DNA here is from genome assembly GCA_903067065.1 of Brachyrhaphis terrabensis. Lineage (NCBI taxonomy): Eukaryota > Metazoa > Chordata > Actinopteri > Cyprinodontiformes > Poeciliidae > Brachyrhaphis > Brachyrhaphis terrabensis. The sequence goes on along the minus strand of CAEGAG010121724.1, from coordinate 22,167 downwards.
TCCTCCCTTTGAGTAATATAGGGTTAGGGTAAATTGATGTGTTTAGCAATTTTCTATGTTGAAATTAGACATAAAAATAGAATTTGAAGTGCTTAACATTTGTTAAAAAAACAAGTTTTTAATATTTAGTTTTGAGATTTTTTAAAAATATTTCAGTAATTACATATTTACAAACCTCCAATTAAAGTAATTGTATTTCTTCTTTCAGGAGAAATACAATGTTTAGAGCAGAATATTTTAGTCCTACCGAATAAGATTAAGTTACCGGAAGGATTACATTTATAATTCAAACTGCCACATCACATATTAAGTCTTTATATTTGAAGATCTAAAAGAATAAACAGAATAACTTGTGGGCTTTTGTCGACTGCAGCTTCTTGAATCAAGATTGAGATTTGTTTTAGCAGAAGCATCTACTGAACTAAGCATTATTTATTTATTGCTTACTTTTTTCTTAAATTAAACTTCAGTGGTAATCCAGTCACTGGACTTTAATGAAGTTATTCGTAAAAATATCTTATATGCAAATAAAAGTTAAAGCTCCCTTGCTGTATGCAGATACATACTGCAAGGGAGCAGCAAATTAAACTTTAACATTGGCTTTAGAATTTTGCATCTTAAAGTAAAAAAGTCAATCAAATTTTTATCATTTATCACAAAGTCAAAGAAAAACTCTGTTGTTTCTGTAGAGCAGCTCAAACTTGGCCTGTAAAGCCAAAAGCAAACCAATCAAATGTCACCTTGATTGTTTTTGCTTCTTTACTTTTTGAGTCATTTTTCTGTCTCCCACAAATCCTTCTCTGATGGGTCCCAATTTGTGCATAAATCTTTTCTATAATTATTCCCATTAGCTAAATGTTGCATGATAAGAGATAAATAATATGTCTATGACTTTATTTATTTGGCTTTATGTTGGATTGGCAAACTGTTCAGGGTGTAACCTCGCCTCTCTCCTTCTAACTGGGCACAGACAGTGATAGATGGATGGATGTTTTTATTTATTCCTTTCTATTGCCGCCCTAAGAATCTGCCAAGATTGAAGAAAAGACACAGAGAAAACATTAATGGTGTGTCAGTGAGCTAACAACGTATTACTGGTCACCATGGCTGCTGATGATGGTCAGGATTCCTCGGGTTTAAAAATCTTTTTCAAAATCTGAATTACAGGTTCAGATAATTTCATACTGCTCACAAATTTGTTAAAACTCCTTTTCTGACTTGCTAAGCCTTCATTCTGTCTAAACAGATCATACACCACCTGCTACTTTAGACAATTTCAAGTTTGTGTTTATTTCATTAGTAAAACCCCAAAACAACGTAGCTGTGTTCAGCATCATGGATCTCCTCTTGTGCTGCGAAAAAACATTTTCCTCTTACACATTGCATTAGTTTTTGCTTTTCCTATCAGATCTTTAAAAACCCTTTACTGCCACCTTCAAAACATTTACATGTTAGTCAATGGATCCATAAAGTCTTCAATGTCCCCATGACAGTTAAAGGATTAAACTAATACAAATATTAGAGTAAAAGGAAATTTGGCTTACTCTGTTTTGTTGGTATTTGTGTTCAACCAAAGTAGAATGCTAGCAAACATAAACTTGTCTGAGGTCAAGCCACATCATCTCATTTGGACTTAAATCTGGTCTTTGACTAGGCCAATTGAAATCTGTCAGTAGTTTTTTTTTCAGTTTTTGTCTATTTTAAACGTAAAAGTTCTTTGTAAAGACTTTTACTTTCAGTATTTTAAAAATCAGCTCTCAAAAACTGCTTTTGTGTTTCAAAAGCATCAAAACTCATCTGATGGGCTGAGACCTTCAAATGTCAACAACAACAAAAAAAAACCTCAGCAAAACAGATTCAATCTTTAATCCTTTTTAGAGCGCTATAGATGGAGTTCTGCTTGAATTCTTCTCCTCTCTACCCTCTCAGACTGGATCATTATTATGAGATTGAGCTTGGTAGAAGTTCTCTCCACTCTAAAGCTTAAAAGCTCAATTGATGAGTTTGACAGTGATGCTGTTCAGGCTTAGCATAATAGCAGATGGCTGCAGATTGCCGTCTGTCTTAGAAACAAAGAAGAATTCTTCTCCCAGGAGAGAAGAGGAAGGAACGGTTCCAGCTGCTAGAGATTCATTGATGTATCTCTCTATCGCCACGCTCACAGGGCGAGCGAGCGAGCTTATATAACTTGCCAGTGGGGAAGGCAGCAACTTTAAGTAGCAAGGGTGAGGTTGCTGAAGTCACTCTGTTTATTGAAAATAGATCAGGATAAGCGACGAATTTGAGAGGAAGTCAGTGGGGGAGTGATGACTACAGAGGGAGGAAGATTTGCAGGCAGGTGGATTAGAGAAAGTTGCTGCTTCTTAAAATCCTACTAGCTGACAAACCATGGTGATTATAGAGCTTTAAAATTATATTTTTCAGAATAAGAGGAGGACTGAGGTGAAAGGTGGAAGAAACCCTGAAGGAGTGTGGAAACGGGTTGTTTCTGTTTTGGGTCGAATCCTGTTTCCTCATTTCCTCATCATTCTCAGACCTGCATTTTCTTACCGATGTGATTTTCTCACATCAGTAAGAAAATAAAGGGCTCTAATAATTAAATGTAAGAAAACATCATTAAGACCATATTATGTAATAACCAGCACAAAATGTAATGAAGTCCTAAAACGCATTTTGAATTCTTTTGCCCTGAGCAACATAAGTTAGTACCGACGGTTCTTTCTATGATTCTGAAAAGATAACTACATGAGCAAAAGTTTGGCATTTATTGACAAAACTTTAAATAACATGATCATTATTAGAAGAATAATGACTAGGATCAAGGTAAACAGTTTATAATTGTTCATTACATAATGTGCCACATTATTAAAAGTAATAATCAATCACAAATATCCTCTACTGTTAGACACTCCAGTGGAACATTTAACCACATCCTTAATGAACGGATTTGGATAGTCCTAGGAAATGGGAATCAGGACAATTGTCCAACATCATTTTAATAGATTCTTTAAAACTTTGATTTGTATTATATCTGTTGCTTTGGCAAAAAACAGGAACCAAATATCTGTTAAACTTGGCTTTAACAGATAGCCAAGTTTAACAGATAGCCAAGTATTGAAATAACAGATATTTCAATACTGCTCATTGCATTCAGATTTTTGAGATGAGCTAAGTAATCAAAAGAAGATCCCAATTGTTAAACAGCCCTGGGCTGCTGATGTGACATCTGACTGAGGGAAGCTCAATGAGATCTAACAGAAGAACTGTGAGATCTCACAGTTCTTCTGTGAGAACTGTGAGATCTCAGGAGCATGAATGCTCCCTCATTCATGCTCTGAGGGAGCATGAATGAGTCAAGGAGCCGCTTTCTCAGATCACTTCAGTTACCTTAATTAATTCAGACTGATACATCCTAGCAAGAAAGCAAATGAGCTCATCACTTTGTCCCAGGAGCCAATCGTCACCAGAAATGGGTTTGTGATTAGCTCCGGTTCTGGTCACCATGTCTGAATCTGGCGTGACAGGATGTCACTCAGGACGCCTTCATCAGAGACAGAACCGAGGAGTCGCTCTCAACAGATTCCTTTTGTAATTTAAATAGTGGTGAGGTGAAAGCAGGAGACTGATTTCCCTAATATGGCTGAATCAGAAGGAGCTGAGTCGGCTGCTTTCTCTTTAATCCTTTATAAACCCGTCAGTGCAGCAGAGCAAACAGACGAATGTGAGGAGAATCCAACAGCACACAGAAACTCGTTTTCTAACACAATCCCTGGATTTGTCTTCTTGTTCGCTCAGGCCTCAGCCCTGCTGGAGTCAGTCTGTGGCAGTCAGCTCAGATGCAGTGAAGATATGACTGGAGTAAATTTACCTTAGAAGAAGACAAGCAACAGCTGTTGTTTTTTTTTGTAAGACAATAGCTTTTTCACATCGCTGTGAAGTATTTACCCCTTTAATGTTTCAGATCAACAAACAGATTTTAACATTGTATCAAGATGTCATGTCATGTATTAAAGGGTTTTCCCTTTAATACATGGCATTGTTTCTGATTTAAGGGATATTTAAATCAGGCTTGTTTCTGGTGAGAGTTGGACTCTGCCAAGGTTGCCCTTAGGAACCGGTCCTCTTCATAGAGTTTCTAGGTGCAGCTAACATGTTGAGGGGCTTTGCTTTGGTTGTGTCAGGATTGGGTCTGTGCTGTTTGCAGAAGATGTGGTTCTATTGGCTTCATCAGATTGTAATCTCCACGTGGTTAAGAAAGCTCCTGAACGCCTCGCTGGTGAGCTATTCCAGTCACTCTGAAGGGGATTGTTTCTAGGATGGGCTGGGAATGCCAAGGGATTCCCCCGAATGAGCTGCTCCAGGTTGGAGGGAAGACTTATGTCTGCTTCACACGGCAAGATTTAAAGCCTCAGAGATCACACACCATGATTAAAAAATCATAGTTGTTACAGATTTTGTTGCAGTCTGTGTTGTCCAGCCACATGCGAGGAGCAACACACCAAAACACAAAGTGATTTCACTCAACAGCATTCAGATGGGAAATCTGACCAAACCTCTCGAGAGACCAAACATGAATTCAGAATAAACAAACTTTAAGGTAAAAAAGTTGTCATGAAATCTTGCCATGTGAGCGAGGCGTTAGGGTGCTGCTCTGGACCCAATCCTGGATTAAGTGGAAAGTGATGTCTTGATGGTTGACTTAGATTAAGGTTTTCCTTTAATAAATGGAATTATGATTTGACAAAAAACAAAATAAATACAATTTAATCTTTGTCTAATATTAAATTTGTTTCATGATCTAAAACATTTTCAGCTGACAGAAAAGTAAATCCAGATTAAATCTGTAAGAGGAAATACATATTGTTATAGCATCCTTGCTTTTTGTGATGTTTTTTCTATTAATATCTCTAAGGTGTGCTACCAAGAAGGAACACACAGCTGAGATCAGATTTGTTCTAATTATCCAATGACCCAATGCAAGCCGCTTTCCAGTCTGACTGCTTAACTATAGCAGACACACCAACACATTCAGGTCCATTTCACTGAGACGGTGCTGCACTAAGCAGAGCAGCAAACCACCAGTTTAGCTTCAGTCCTGCTGCTGATGCTTATAGCCGACTGAGAAACTTTCCATCTTGACACACTTTAATTTATCAACTAACACATGATCAGTTTTGGTATATACCATCAAGCTCAGGTTGTATTTTTAAAGTTTTCTTTTTTTTTTTTTTTCTCAGAATTACCTGACATTTAGCTCTTTTTTCAAAAAGTGCAAAGAGGACGTCTTATGATTTTCTTTTCACAATTCAGCAATCTAGCCCCTCTAACACAAACACCAGAATTTGGGATTTTCCCACATATTAGTCTCTGCGAAGGTAAATCCATGCTAAAAGAGGCAAAGTTTAAAATGCTAATAATCATTTTTGAAATACTATGAAAGTCAGTAGATTTCTGTAAAAACAACACATTGAATCCACGTCTTTTGACTTTAGGATTTTTTTTTCTCAATCAATCTCTTTAGCATGTTTGAAGAACAGGAAAAGACTGAGGATATTGTAGAACAACAAAATAAATAAAAGGCAATTTTACAAAAGTAAAAACTAAAAATATAGAATTTTTCCATCTGTCACCATGTCTGTGGTTCCATTCCTGACTTCCCTGCATGTCAAGATGCTTGTGTTTGCCTGTAAGGTAATCTAATTTCAGTTCATTCACCATCAAAGAAGAAAGCTGATGCAAAGAAATGACAGAGGCAGAAGGAGAGAGGAATTAGAGAAATGTAATGATGAGGTTGAGAAGGAAAAGTAGGGCATGAATCAATGAGGCAGAACAGGAATCCTCTATTTAGTTCTAGTTAGCTTGAGAGGGAGACACAATAAAACTGAAAATCACACCAACAGGCTATTAATACAACATTTACTTTGTGTGGGCCACCAGTTGCATGTGGAGTTCATTGGTTCTTGTGAGAATTTTCATTCTCATAAGGAACCAGAAAGGATTTTTTTTCTTACCTCGCATAGAACTGCTCAGTCCCAAATCCAGGTATTTTATCTGCGAAGTGAAATGTTTCACCAGCTTTATTCAAACCCTCCTGCAGCTCAGCAGTCGGCTCGTTCATATTTCCAACCTCGGCTTTACCTTTCTCTGGATTCCATCCCTGCTGTGTTCCTGCAGCTATCGCTGGAGAGAAACAGCTGAGACCTGCAGAAAACCACAACTTCCTGTTTGTTCATCATGTCGCTGCTTTATTCACTGATGCCATTGAAAATACAAACCTTTTCATTGGACCATTCAGAAAGAAACATGTAGAACACTGAAATGTTTCAGATCATCCCATTTTAATATCTAACAAAGATAAGCTGAGAAAATACAATCAACCAGTCAATTTCTATAAACATACACATATGTTCACATATGATGAATATACCAAGATCTAAAAGACTGAAAACGTCCTGATAACTGTTAGTCACAAACTGAAAAAACTTCCCAGGAATAATTGGCCTATCAGTATTGATGATCCATTCAGGAGATTCCAAAATAATAAAAATCACATTCAGTGTTCATAATTCAGCAATAAAGAGACAAAACAATAATTATTTGAGTATTCCTAGAACCATCCACTGATAAACCAGAAGTTCAAATTCACAAGATGATCTGGACCTGTAATTAGTGAATACACTGCATCGTTCTCTCTAGCTAGCAGTAAATCCTGAAGGAGAAGGACTGACCACTCCTGCATGACGGTCAACTCAACCAGAAAGTCCTCCTCTAGTTAACAAAATGTTTCAGAGAAGATGGTTGCCTAAACAGAAGATGTGTCAGGACAGATTTCTGAACATGGTATGCTAATTGCATGATTGACTTTTAAAATCTAGACTGGGCCCAAAGTACTGACTGATGTAATAATCTGTGCTTTTGTGACCTTCAGCTATTTTAATTATATTCTATGAAACTCTCCAGCAAACCCAAATTAGAACAAAAGTGAACCAAAATTTCTTCATAGCTGTTATTAATACAAACACTTCAAAACACCAGCATTAAGGTTTAGGTTTTTTACATTTTAATAAAGAAAATCATAATTTGACCACTGCAGTTTGTATTTGCGCAGGTTATTTCTGTCTATTGAATACTTTCTCTACCTTTACGAGAATCAAAACTCCTTTAGCTTTTTTCTTTTTTAGCTTTTTCTTCCTCTGAGCCATGCTGAGAAAAACAGCTCTATTTGATGAGCAGCATAATGATGATGCAAAGTGTAGGAAACCAAAGGCTCCGCTGTTGTCCTTAAAGATTTAGTGCTCTGTGGTACTATCTTCTATTTCTTCATTTCTTTTTTCAGGAAGTCAGTCACACTGAGTTAGCATAGGGATAACAAGGTGGGTTTCAGTCCTGCTTACCTTAAAGCTCCCTGTGCTTCTCCAGGAGGATTCGCTGTTTAGAGAGACAAGGATAATAAAAGGTCCTGAAGTATTTCTACTCATTTTTATTCCAATAAATGATATGTGGCATTGTAGGTGACAGGAACACCATTTTCACAAAAAAACAGACAGGAATCCCTGAAATGAGTTGTTTATAGCCTGGAATCCAGTTTCACAGCTGGATATATCTGAACGGCCTTTGTGGGTCGACTGGATGTGTCTGAACGGATAATTAAGATCTCCGGTTATGCTTGCTTCAAATATGGAAATGTATTGGTCATATCTGTTCAAAAGAAGCAACAGTAGTGAACTTGGAAAAGAGGGGAATGTTGAGTTGCTGAAATCAGCACTAAATGAACACTTGGTCCTTGTTGATGTGGGTTATTGAAGGTAGAAATATGAAGAATCATAAAGATGTGAGGGATTTATAAGGAAGCCTGTGGTGACGGCCTACTTAAAGCGCTTCGAGGAAGGAAAACAGGAGAAATGAAGACAGGGATCATTGATGCTTGTGGGGAGCAAAGAATGATATGAAATATTAGATCCAATATAAAAACGCTTCTCTTACTGAAATTAGCTTTTGCTGGAAAAAATTAGAACACCCTGTGGAAACATATTTGTAATTCATAATATGAATTCAAACAAAACAGAATACATTTTGTAATACTCAAAAGATATTCAAAAAGATAACTTAAAATATTTTGTAAAACACCATTAAAACAATGTAAGAAAATATGAGCTCATCTGTTAAAATGTTACAGATGATCACCTTCATCTTTTTTGAGACGTAACAAAGCATCATGGTTTTGAAGACATATCTTAGTATGACAGGGTGATCTGAAAATAATGTATTTTGTTTTAGATGCTGTCTTTATGCTTTAGTAAATGGTTTGATGTGCGTTGTATTGGGAACACTGGCAGACTTAGTATGTCAGCGTTGGGTTAAAGAAACCTGCACCCAGATGGAGACTCATGAATTTTTCCTGATCCCCTGTCATAATGTTGCTGCGCTCATGAACAAGTCCCTCTGTAGAATCCTCATTCCCACTTCATTCACTTCGTTTCCATATTAATAACATGCAATTTTAGAAAACCGGGCTACAACAGAAATGATTCACAACATTCAGCAGACACGAGGCACCAGCTTTTGTTGCCTTTGTGAAGAATCTGTGCCAGATTTTACAGGAATATGTAACAGAAACACCAACACTAAATGAGGAGAGAGGAAACAAGTATAAAGCTGCAGAACATTGGTGGATTCTTCTGTTTGATCTCAGCACAACGTGGTTTTCTCAACAATACAAATTGGTTTTTCAGTATTCTGTGGGTTCATTTTAAATGACATGTTGTGAATGGTGCAATGAAGAATTCAAAATTAAGGTTTCAGAATGGCCTAGTCAAAGTTTGGACAAAATTCTGCAGAAAAACTCATTCCCAAACATTGATGGCAGGTGTGGTGACAGAGTGACGCAGCAAATTGTTTGGATAAATGAGATAATCTTTTGAGAACTGATCATCTTTATCTCATACTAAAATGTGTTGGATGATCTAAAATAATGAAGTTAGATTAGAAATCTGAGGAGGCAAATGGTGTACATTATCAGGATACTTAATCCAACTTTGCTTTCCTACATTAGAAACATAATCACAACCTTTCTGGAACTAGACAAAACATCGCACTAACGCTATAGCCTTTTCCTGTGACTCCTATGGCCAGAGGTTTTAGGTAGTCTGTCACATTTAGAGAGAGGAAAGAATGCAAAGAAGCCTTTACCACCAGCACTTACACCAGAGCATCTGCGGGGTCTCTTCTCGGTTTAACGGACACATTGATGGAAAATCCTGTTAGTGATAGACAGCTGAGTGACGGGTAGATGGTGTGGAATCAGTGAAATAAAGACAGCATTATAGGAGAAGGCGAGTTATTAGCATCCACCTTTAATAATATTTAGACTTCATTCAGATTCAAGTATTTTTATTGTGTATTATTTGTATACTGAATCTTAAAATATGAAAAGTTTATCATTTACAATGTTTATCTTAGTTTCAGCAGAGAAAGAAAGAGGCTAAAACTGGTTCATTTATTAGACAGTGGTAAACTTTTTGATTTTCCTGTATCTTGTTCGCTGACCAGAATTCCTCCGGGAACAAACTTCTTCCCCTCAGAGTCCGACTGTGTGGTTCAGCCTGTACACAGCGGACAGTTTTCATTGTTTTCACTTGCTAGCAATGCTAACGAGGTGCAGGACATTCTAATTGAAGCTCACCTAATCAGACAGTTTCTTTCTTTTTAATTTCACATATACTAATTATATTAAGTTGTACAAGGAGATGCTTTGTTTCTGCCCTGTGTGAAGCAGGGCAGATGCACTTCAAGGGGAGATGACGTTGGGCTGCGGTCGTTGGCCAGCGTCTATTAGATTTTGGGTCTCATTGACCCAAAATAGATACACTTACTCAAAAGTATGAAAGTATGTATGTTTCTTGTTGACATAAAGAAGAATAGCTCTTTTAAGTAATGCAGGATCATTTCTATGTTAATAAGGTGATATCTTATTATTTATTTGTGTTAGCATGTGTTGTTCTGAGATAATCAGATTATTTCACTTTTTTAAACACACGTACACATATGTGTCACATCTGGGTCCCGCTCTCTTCTCGAGTCCCATTTTAACACAGAATTCGTTTACAGACAGATAAACAAATCCCGTCCTTTCAGAACCTCATTCCTTCTTTGTCCCTTTTTAAGTAGCTGATAATGACTCTTCTTTGAGATTCATAGTGTTAAATCACATAATCTCTTTTCTGGTTAATCTCCTGCTGCTTCCTGGTTCCTTTCAGCTTGGCATTGTCAGCCTGTGATGTATTTCCTGTATTTAGATAAAGCTAGATGTTACTAATAAGTGATTAGTCAAGTTGAACAAAGAGAAATGCTTGAGATGAACCTTGTTAAGCCTAATTAAAGACGAAGGTTCACCTGTTCATGTTTAATTACAATAACACAGAAAAAGCAACATTGTACTTTCATTTCTCCTCCGGTCTAATCAAATCTTCACATTGACTATCTGAAGGATTAATGTCTATATCTGATCCAGAATAACAGTTTTACCTTCAGGAATAAAAAAAACAGAATGTCCTGGAACTTCAAAGAAATACCTGATCAACTTTCAGAGGCCTTTAAAAAAGAAAGAAAATTTATTTATTTTACGTTTTTAGAGTTGTGGGAGTTTCATGACTTGCAAACTGCTGTGCTAGCGGTCCCTATTTTTGGCATTAATTCTTGATTCACATTGATTATTACTTTTTTTTCTGCATAGATTTGCTTAAATATGAACTTTTAACCAACTCTTGTCACTGGGATATTGTTACACACTATAACTTCTTTTATTGTATATAATTTGGATATTTGAGCTTCTATTGGAAAATGTATTCAAATGAGTCCTGTATCAAAATGTACTGAAGGGCCACTCAGAGAAGAACAGGCCATTAATGTAAAAGTAACATAAAAATACAGATTACAATTTGGAAATGTATTCAGGGACAAAGAGCTTAATTTTTCGAGACATGCTGTTGTCACGGTGACCATATTTGGAGAAGACAAGAGAAGCTTGGAAGACTAAAAACACCTTTCCATGGTGGTAGCATCATGCTGAGTTTATTCTGCCAGAGAAAGGAGTAGTGCATTTCACAAAGTATCTTGAAAAATAATCCAGGAAGTTAAATCTTGGGCACAGATGCATCACCTACTGAGACTTCATTTCCAAACTTCGCAATGAATTTGTCTAAAACGTGAGAATTCTAGATTTTTGAAGTAAATAAATGCGAATGGTAGTCTGCAGAGTTTTGGCAAGAGTGAAACTAGAGTTCACTGAGGGCAATTAGAGCCACAAAGGTGCAACTTGGGGAGCATGAGTCCCTGCAGCCAAATAAACAGGCTCCCCTTTCTTACCCATTCTGGAGTTAGAAACGAAAAACATCCCTAATGGAAAGGTCAGTCCAGTTTTCTGAATTTAATTAAATTCAGGTGTATTTATCTGGCATCACTTGATATGGAAAATCAGCAGTGAGTGATATTCTGAGAAGGTAAACAGATTCAAGTCTGAAGCAGTTATGTAAATGCAGCTTCACTCATTTCACACAAATCAATTCTAAATATACCCCAGCCGAACGTTTAACATGCTTTTGTGTTTGTTTGTGAAAAAAGTCAGTAAATTAAATGTGATTTGCACAGGCAAGATAAACCAATATAAGGCGAGGTACTGTAAAAAGTGTTTATGGAACAATGCTTGATGAAAAAAGGAAAAAATAGTGATATGAATTTCTATGTTATATTTTATTTGATAAAGTTCAAATTCTTGTATTTTTTCCACTAAAGAGGAGAAAGTCAGAAGAAATGCCAATGAAGTACCTCTGAGACCTAACAAACCGGCACAGTCGAGGGATTTAAAAGTGCTTCTGGCCAGACCATTGCATCTGTAATTCACCACCCACAATGAACAATTAAATTGTTTTAATTTGTTAAAGTTCAGACTTTGTTTAAAACAATTAAACAATTAAAAACAATTAAAAATCAGATAGATGGTGACATTTTTACTCTACTTAGATTTAGGATTGTTAATCTCATGCACATAAGCCTTAACCCTCCTGTTTCTCTCTTTCTTTCCCTGAGTTCACCCGTTTCCTGATTGGAGCGAAGCAGCTCTCTGTATGTTTTCTGATGTGACCAGTTGGTGACCATACAATAGAATGGTCACTAAATATCAATTCAAAATATTTCCTAAATTTTAAAAATGTTAATATGTCAAATCATTTAACTAAATATGACTAATGTCAGGCTTCATGTTCAAAACTAAGTATTTTTTGAAGATGTTCTTCCTGTAGTGAAAGCTGGAATTATGTGTCTTAGTCACAGAGAGTCAGTGTTTCAGCCAGAGGCCAGTAATCATCCAAACAACTGCCCAGCAGAGAGCCTCTGTCTCTGGTAATTAGATGGTGCCTCAGAATGACTGGTTTTAAACATACTGCTGGGACACAGCATTGGTTGACCGTTGTCAGCCAATGACAGGTTTTTGCCTTCCACTGAGACAGATTCACAAAAACCCTTTTAAAAGCTTTTGAGACGTGTAATAAAACAATACTGTTAACTTTTATACTGCTAAGGATGAATTATGTACAATTATCTACAAATGCTGACAGGAGACTGGCTTAAGATACACTGCTGGATGTTCATGTGTATATTTCTTGTGCATGACTGTAAATACTCAACACAAGGTGAATATTTCAGGGTTTTGCATCTCTTGCTAAGTTATTCCAAAGAGACGAGACATGGTCCTTGTGTTCTTATAAAATATATAAAAAATAAAAAATGTAATACTCTGTACATAGAGGTATATACCTCTATGTACAGAGCATGGAGTTTCTAGTAATCTAAAGAAATGTCAATTCTAGTCCTTTTCTGTCCAAATAACAGTAAAAGTGATTTCAGATTATCATCAAACATATTAAAGACCAAACAAGGGTTTTAGGTGTCAAATAGGCAGGATGTGTAATATATATATATATAAATATATACACTGAAGAAAAATTTAACTCAAATATTTTGTCCTATAAATGTTTTATGTATGATGGTAAATATCTGTTATATGCTTTGAATTATATTTGCAACTTGGCCACATTTATGTTCTTGTACAAATTGCAGCCAGAATGACTGTAAAAAGGGTAAATCAACATAAAACATTTAACTTGTTTTTTATTATTATTATTATTATTATTATTATTATTATTGTGTTTTTTTTGTAACCAAACTGTAAAACAGCAAACACCTGTTTAAGTCTTCAAAGATTAAAAAATGCTAAGCTAACCGTTAGTTGAATTTGGGTCAAAACAATGTTAATGTTACCATTTTAAACAGAAGTTTTTGGTAATTCACTACAAAACTAAGTTGAAATATTGCTGATTTGTTTATTACTGTGAACTTAAGCTTTCTCTAGATAACTCATTGAATTAAAACAACTCTTTTTTTCATAATTTTTAAATGACATTAATTCTGAGTCAAATGCACAATTTTAACCCTCTGGAAAGTGATAGTAGCTCATTTAATATTAAAAAATGTAGCATGTACAGTGGGACAAGAGCCAGCAGTAAATTGCAAAACCCCATAAATACTTGATTCCCTCTCTAAAGACTCTTACAAATGTCCATTTTAATAGTTCAAACACCAAATATACCTTAATATTCATTAATATGCACTTTGGAAACAGCTATGTCTGAACCACAGAAGTTAACATCTACAGTTTTCCTTATCTCTACTCTTGGAGTTCAGCCAATCAGTGCCAAGGAAAATGAATGGCATTTCTGGATTGGCTGCTTTGTAAAAGCCAACTAGCATTGAGTCTTGGTATTTCAACTACAGATTTGGCTGGTTGAATGTAACTGGTAGATTAACCAGCCGTCTACAGAAGTTACCTAATTAAGATTAAGACCAGATTGACTGTTTAGACCTGTATGTTCTCTGAGATTTGCTTTACAAAATAGGTTTAAAAAAATCACCAAACTGTTTACTAAAAAATGCATCTTGGCCTAAAATAGCATCATGTTGCAGAGTGTGTGCATGTCTCTGTATGTTTTTTCTTTCTTTTGAAACATTTTTTTCTCCATTAGCAGTGTGTGACGTTTTTCCAAACACAACCAAATTGTTTGGAGGATCAGTTTTAGGCTCCAGGCTTATTCATAATTATTCTACTCTTACACTTTTAAACTGGCAGTCACTTTGCTCTATCACACAAAACTCATCCATCTTAAATACTTGCAGGATTTTAGTCACGTAAGCAAAAAAATAATAATAGACACCCTATAAAAGTTGCAGTAAAATAAGTGCTTTTCATTTTCTTTACACATTGTGGTTGATTTACCCTTACAGTCAGACTCATTGTACTCAGGTCTTTCACTTGGTTTGGTTTTTAGTGGTGGTTTTTGGGGAAACCCCTGATGTGAAGCTTTTTTGTCTGTGTAATATCTTATGGCTGTTTGTATATTCTCTTAGTACTTTCCATTTAAAAAGTGCTCAAATAAACAAATAAATAATTTTCAAAGACACAAGAAGCAGCTGGACTTCCTTTTTCATGAAATTTTCAAAACATGTATATGTGAAACTGATGCTAATCACACTGATGGGGGGGAAAATGACACGACAAGACTGTATTGTGATGATGAACGCGTGAGATCTAATGAAAGATGGAGCTGATAGTGCAGACATGAACTGCCAACTCAATCATATTCTAATGGTCCCATTGTAGTAGTTTAAATCCTCCTCGCTTCAGGTTCACAATAGTTACTGCAGTTCTTGTTGTAAACTTATTTAAATTTGTTTGTATTTAGCTACTGGTATCATATAAAATAACCTGAATGTGGACGAGAACGAGTGAGGTGGAGGAGCTCCACTATCTGAGGTCAGTGTAAGATATGGTCCTCTTCTACATCAACCGGACTCAGTTGAGGTAGGTTGAGTTCTAATCAAGATGGCTCCTGGGCGACTTTCTTTGGTATTTTCCAAGTACATGAAAACAACAGAGCAGGTGGGATTCAGAGATGTTAACTCATGTTATGGGATTTAGAATCGAGTCTCAACTTTAATGACTTTAATCTCAACTTGAACTTTGACACAGATGACTCGTGGCTTCACTTTGAATTGAACAGACTTGATATCAAACAGAATGTGGGCATCAAACCTGCTGTTCACTCTCCACCATTTGCCTGTTCTTCCTCTACTATTGCTACAAGATGAACACTGCAACTCCTCTGCTGTTTACCTGGGTCCTACGATGACGGCGCTAATGAATGGAGGTGGAGCAGAGTTCTCTTCCAGCACTATCAAAGAGGATTGTATCAAATTTGAAAAAGAAAATTAAAGTTCACCCATCAAACAGGTAGAAGGTTGTTTAGAATACACTTCCAGAAAGATTTGAACTGCAGATGACAGCAGGTTCAGAAACAATCCTGTACTGAGAGTCTGAACACAGTGATGCAAGTGTTGCCAGTGGCCGTGTTGACATCATGGATGCCATGAATGTGTTGCCATTGTGTTGGGTGATGGACTCAGAACATAATACTAACAGACAGAGAGGCATTGCCTCTCCACTCTGGTATGCACTCCACTTGGACTTTTTACAGTTTCATCACAAACCACATTTAAAGTCAGAACCAATCTGTTTCGATTTATCTAACTCACCAGCATCCTAACTAGCACCTCTATATAGACTTTGACTACTTTTCATTTGTATAGTTTTATCCAGTACTTTTCTAGTATTTTTGTATCTTGATTTTTTTATTTTAATGATGACATTACTTTTATGTGTCGTTCATATTGTGTCTGTAAGTAAAATTAATTTATTATAATTCAGTAACAATGGAAGTGTAGCAACGTTGTAATGTAATTTTTCAGGTTTAGTTACATTGTTATGCTACAAACTGATTTTCATTCATTTCATCTTCTTTTGATTTTTTTTTCCATATCTAAAGTTCTAGGATAAATTTTGTCTATTATTATTATTCATCAATAAAGGAACAAATGTATGCTTAACATTATCTTAACAGCTAAGTTTCTTTTGGTTAACATGGAAATTATTATTTTTAATTTTTGTATTGGAAACTGGGTATTTTTTTAAAGTAGGGATCAGTTTGATCACTATTTATTTACTGAATCTTTGATTTGTTTTGGTCAATCTTAACGGTCCTGAAATTCCCAAGAATAAGATGGAGGATGTTACCGTGGAGACAACAGGAGGATGTCTGGGTTTCCCTCCTGAAAACCCACACACACACCCCCTCTGTGTCTGGACCCGTTTGACTGTTAGATGCTCCTGCAACTGCCTGATCACAAATAAGTTTATTCTACACACCTGACCAAGGTTTACAGATATAAATGTTGGATCATTAAAAAATGTTTTCTCAACAAACTGTCCATCACTCCGAGCATAAACAAACCTCATATTTTTTAAAATTTTTTATTTCATCTGAATGGACTACTTTAGTTTCAATATGACAAAATTCAAAATAAGGATCTGTGATACAGGCACAGTTTGATGACAATGAAAGACGAATAATTCTTATAATTAATTTGTGTATTTTCCATTTGTTACACGTGTAATGATCTGTCAATACATTTCTATTTTCTGTTATCTATTTAGCAAGCTCTAAGTCTGGAAAACAGAGATAGCCCCTTTTGCTGGCACTAAAATGCCACAGTAGTCATGGCAACACACACAGAAACTACACACATAATTTATTCCAGTGCAGGATTCCAATGAAATGGAGCACAGAGATCAGAATACGAGAGCTGACCTAGATAGGGAGGAGCTCGTTGTCAAAAATAAGAACAAAAGTAACGAAGCAGACGGACAAAAGCGAAGGCATCTGGTTTGATTCTGCATCATACTGGTTAGTTAAGCTTAACCAAAACCTTTAAACCACATAAATCTCACACATGATCAAGTTCATAACCAGATGATGGGACAAACTCTGAGTAGGTACAGCTTGTTGGACGGGTTGAAGGAGAAAGTTGATTCTCTCTATAAGTTTGAACTTATAAACTGTTTCAGATGAGTTTTTTGGAGACACCTTTAAGAGAGACTGATTGGTTGAAAACACCTGAACTCCTTGGATTTGGTTTGATGGTCTAGTTCAAACCTGCAGTTGTCTAATCGAGGGACAACAAAATGACCAGAAACACTCAAAGTTCAGGTGAAGTGAGTTAGCTTTTACACTTTTTGTAATTTCTTCTAGACACACATTTCAGACGTCTTAGAGAATTCAAAGCTTTTTCAAAGTAGAACATTTAACTGTCATCTGCATAAAAGTTTGTTATTAGTTGCACCAAAACCAAGCCCATATGACTTCCTGGTTAAAAGTTTTATTCTATGTCATTGGAACATTGCAAATGAAATAGACAAAGTAGATGTTCTACACTGCAAAAACACAAAATTGTATAAAGTAACTGTGATCTAGTTATATTCAAAATTTTAAAAACACTTGAAATAAGACAAAAGTAAAGAAACAGGAACCTGTTTTAAGTTAATTCCTTGATGTTGATGGAAAAGTTATTTGAATGTCAGATTATTGCACTCATAACAAGTCAATAGTGCATGCGACCCCACTGGACTGCACACAAAGTACATTAATTCACCCCTTCTCTTGTTGAAATTCAAAATATTTGTTTGTTAAATGTATTAATGTGTCTGGATTTAAAAATCACAGTTGTTACGTGTTATTTTTACTCTGTTAAAACATCCACATTTTTAATTTATGTTCTGAAGGACACCACTTTTCTTTGTACAAAATACAAAAATGTATGTTTTTCACAACAAAATGCAATATTATGTATAACTTTTTGTTTTAAAATGTACGCTGATTTTTGGTTTGACATTATACGACATCATACTGGAAACAAACAATATTACTGCATTTTGCTGATTTCACAGAATTTTACTCTTGATGTTTCTGACCTCTTTTACAGTGAAGGAAACAACCTGAAACACACCACCAATTCCCCCTCTGAAAACCTCAAACTGAAAGTTTTCGAGTGGCCTAGTCAAAGTCTAGACTTAAATCCAACATATGTGCTTTAGCATACTTAAGACTCTCCTAATGTGGATGAATTTAAACAAAACTCGTTAAGTGTGTTCAAAATGCTTGATGAAAGTTGTTGGCAGTACAACCAAAGTAGTTGCCCTCCAACGTTCAGGGGGTAATTATTTCTTCACATTCTGGCTAGGTTGGTTTGGATCTCTTTTTTCATGTGCAGGTTGTGTTTACTCCAGTTATCTTTAATGTGTTCATGCCGGTGTGAGCCCTGAGAACTTTTATGGAACCCCATGGCTGCTGATCTGCCTGGGAGTTGAAGATGGAATCATCACCTCATTTAGCAAAGCACACTTCACCAAACCTGACTGATCAAAGGAGGCGGAATATGAAAGATGGTTTATGTTGATTTTAGTGGTATGTTTACCACCATCCAACCTGCACGGCTGTTTGAGAGGCTGCTGGAGTTACAGGTGGATGCTTTCCTCAGATCCCAGAGTGGCTGTCTGTCTGACAGACACATCACTGCTGGTGCAGCTGAAGAGCTGTGTGTGTGTCTGAGGATGGTCAGCAGCATAGGGAGTGTGAGGGGGGGGAGTGGACTCTGACAGTTCTTCTCCACCCACTGCACCTCAGACTTCCAGATTAACTGGGAGCGCTGTCAGCTGCAGGAATCCTCAGCAGGCCGGCCCGTTGTGGGCTGTGTCAGCGGTGGACAGCCGGCGGACAGCAGCTCTGTGGTTCTTTGTTGGGACAGTCCTGACGTCTGAATGGGAGGAGGACAAAGGAGCATGTTTGTGGATTTAGCACCAATGAGAGAAAATGTTTTTCCACCCTGATAACAAAATGAAGGAGGAGGAAGAACGGACCAGAAATAAAACACTGACGGACCAGAACCAGACTGACCGTTTTCACTAAACTACTTTCAGAATTTGCTACCTTGGAAAAGTAATCACATGTTAAAGGGGTAGTATGATGTAAAATCAACTTCTATAAGCTTTACATCATGTTATAATGCATCAAAAGCACACCTGGTGTGTTGCTTTGATTCTTAGATATATGTTTGAGAAATCCTGTAATCTCCCATAGCAAGCATGGCAATGCTGTCTTTGTGGACTCAGCTCCTCTTCAGAGCTGCAGTTTCCAAGCTTCTCCTTCACAGAGCAGGCCTTCTCCACTCAGCTCCTTCAGACTAGCCAGCAGCAATTAGCAAAACCTGCTAGAATTGTTTATCAGCTGAATAGGAGGTACTCCTCTGTGAAACTCTGATAAAAACATTGGTTAAGGTTTAATAGAGGAGTCATGTTGTGATGACAGAGTTTCAGAAAAAGCAGGAGGCTCTTAGAGAGACAGGGGCCCAATTTCAAAAATGCAGTCATATTTGATGTATACAGCATAGGTACTTACTTGATTATGCTATAAAATGCTTCTATCTTCCTGACCCTTTAATATTTTGTCACATTTCAACCACAAACTTCAATGCATTTCACTGGAATGTGGAAATATGAGAATGTCCTGTTAAATGACTAAATGGGCATTTAGTCATTTAACAACACGGAACATTTCAAATGAAAATCAAGATTTAAGAAAAAAGATTCAATATCGTTACTCTGCGTTTTGAAGGAAGTTTTAAGCCTGAAGTCTGGTGCTGCTGGCTGTAGGAGTTACTTGTCAACAATTGATGAATTGGTCTGACTGTATTGAAGTATTGTTCTATAATAACCAAACAAATAATTTCACCACAGCATAAAGGTTTATGTGAATGGTTAAATGAGAACGTAAACAGATTATTAATTAAACTAAATGGAGTAGCTACTGTATGGTTCTGCAGCTTTTATAACTGTGCTGTTACAAAAGTTGTTAAATATGGTTTTCAATAATAATAATAATATCGCAGCATAATGTATATTGTAAATAACAATTACTGAGAGTGTTGCTACAGAGACGCTCAGTAAAAACAAAGATGTGAGTCATTAAACGAGTTGGAAGAGAAAATAAAAGAACTAAAAAGTTTTTTTTTCTGACTGTGACTCAGAGATGAAACAAAGACAAACATGAAAACATTGTGAGAAGTTTGGAAAAGAAATGAAGGAGTATAACAGAAAAACAAATGTAAATTTATCCTCTTTGCAGCTTCTCTCATGTTCAGAAGGTGAAAGCAAGTCTGGAAAAAAAAGAAAACTCTGGATCCAGGACAAAAAAAAATCAATTCCAGATCCGATGAGCATAGAGCCGTAACGACTGCAGTAATGAACCTCGTTCATTTTCATAAGGAACCATTAAACAAAAAATATTCTGGCTTCCCAATTTTATGATACAACCTTAATAACTGAGCTATGAGTTTATACAAGACTGAATTATTGTTTCAGAATCATAAAAGGTTCACTGATTCTGCAGATTCAACAAGTTTTAATCTTGGAAAATTTATATTTTTAAATCAAAATAATCTAAACTGGTTTGACTGAAGCATGTCTTGGCTAATGTAATAAAAATACTCCAGATTTTTATTTTCATAAAATGTTGAAATTTTCTCCTTTTTTGTATGTATTTCTTATTAATCTGTAAATGTAAATATAAGTATTGAGCTTTTACATAAACCTTTTCACGTTTGGTATCGACATGCGCTCTAATATTCTAAATATTCACTTAAATCATCTAAAAGCAAACAGAGTTTGTATATTTAACAAGTCTTGCCCAATACAATGTCCATTTTTAACATGTAATGATTGTGGTCATTAAACATCATTTATGCATTTTGAAAAATAAAAACTAAATTTATAAATCTACTGCATTGGAGGTATAGGCTGTGATAACAATGACTTGAAAAAGTTGAATCTCATGATGGTGACACAAACAACTCCAAGCTTCTGCTAAAGTAAGTTGTTGCTTTCTAGCATAAAAGGTTTTAATGACACAACTACTAACATTCTAACAGAATATATAACATTATCATAAATTGTGATGCACATTTTATTTTTCTGCAAACACAGAATGGCCCTTGAGAAGTGACGTTTTGTGAGCCAGAGTTTCTTCCTCTGATGGATAGATCAATAAAGGTGTCACATAAAGCCTCTAGCACAAATAAATGTTTCCTCTTCCTGTCCCTGATCACCTTTGACCTCCACACCATCATTAACTCTTTGTCTTTTCCCTTCATCATGTTCCTCTGTCTGCTACCTTGACCCTCCCCAGCTGTTCAGGGAGAAAAACTAACTTCAAGCTTCCCAGGATCTCTGTTAGAGTCAACACGGATTCTGTTTGAAGCCGCCGGCAGCTCGGCTTCATGCATTACAAATCAAAAGACATTTCTCAAATAAGGTTAAAAGTTTCACATTCTTTACTCTTTATTAGGTCAATAAGTGAGTTGAGGCTGTTTTTTTTATGACATCTTGATTCATAATATAAAGTTAGGTTTTAACAAAAAATATGGCATAACAAAAATTGCTTATATCATCTGCTGATATGTTTATTTTTTTATTTTTATTATTTTTTTCCTTTTTCTTTTCTTTTTTTCTTAATGTACGTAGGGGGAAATATTGTAAATAAATTTCAAAATCTTCAGAAATGGCAAATATTTTCCCATAGTAGAAATTTTATAATAATAATTATCTTTATTCATAAGGTTAGGCTTAAAGGACCAAAACGGTAACATTTGTTCCAGTTACAGCTGGATGGACATTTCTCAATCCTGACATATCAAATAAACCAAATCCTTTCAACAACCTGTTCACCCCTTTGCCCTTGTGGGGGCGCTACACCAAGACTGAAGGACACAACAAGAAAACCTCTGAAGAAGACACAGAGAGCATCTTCTTCTGCATGACACGTAAACCAAAATGGAGCAGCGTCAGATTTTAGCGGTTTCAGGATATCTCCACAGGTAAAAGACCACGATCCATTTCTCTCATTAGATCTATAGATGTTTGGTTTGGTTGTATTTATCCAGTATGCAATGCTCTGTAGATCATTTCCTACTTTTGGAGCGGACTCTGGTCTGCTTCCTGCTTGGCGTTCACATGCATTCAAACCGTACCAGAGTTCACTTCAACCAAACCAGAACACGGTTTTCATGTGGACCAGAGTTCGCTTTCTTAGTCCGCATCTACGGTGGCCGACAGGTGCAAATGCGCAGCAAAAGAGAAAACATGCAAACAAAAAAGAAAACACCCCCGAATGA
>CAEGAG010121719.1:0-46808 GCA_903067065.1 Brachyrhaphis terrabensis | reverse complement strand
CAGGCACTGTTTGGAAAGAAAAGCTAAGGTATATTACTAAAACTTTGAAAACTCTTTCTGTGTACCGTCTGTATGTAGGCACATGCAGCTTATAGACAGGTGCGGCTTATGTATGTACAAAATGGTTTTTCCTTTATAAACGTACTGGGTGCGGCTTATAATCAGGTGCGCTCTATAGTCCTGAAAATACAGTAATTTGTTTGGTTTTGTGATTTCAAAGCAGTTGCATCACTAGGACAAGTTTTACTTGATCTTAATTTAGCCTTCTTCTGATTTAACAAAAGAAGAGAAATTCCAAAAATAAAAACAAAGATGACACAAAATATTGCAGATCTAGGATATTTTCACTTGAACAGGGTAATAAGAGATTTTATGATTATTTTTAACTTGTATTTTCCTGAAGACACCCTCAATATTACATGATATTTATGGTTTACAGGAGATTTCACTGGACAATCTGCTGCACGTTTCTAACAATGAGGTTCAAATATATTTTCTGAAGAAAATATATTAATCAGATGAACATCTCTAGTTATGTAGACATTGTTGACCCATGGCACACTGTAAGTGTGGTGGGACCTCTAATTCCAAAGTTGTCCCATACGCTGTTTCATTTAGTTCAACAAAAATGAGAATAGGAGAACACACCTGAGCCCCAACTCGCTGCTGCTCATCCAGAGACTCCTGTAGCTCAAGGAGGCGTGTCCTTAAGACCGACCCCTCTCCTTCGTGGCACGTCTCCATCAGGATGCGGTGCAGCTCGTCATGGTGAGCGTGGCTTAAGGCCTGCAGGGCTGCTTCCTGCTCCTCATTCCTCATGTTCAGCGAGTAAATCACCTGGAAAGTGTTAGGAGAAAACAAAAGAACAACAACTTTAATTCACAATATGCTTTGTGTCTTGGCTTCATTTACAAAAGAAGAAATCAGGACTCATAGCAATTCCAGTCAAATGCGCAGGAAAGCAAAACCAGATGACCTAAAATGTGTCATGATTTTGTGTACAGACATATTCACTGTCCTGCTTATTTAACAAAAAAGAAAATGATAAAGAGTTTATTAAAACACATGTGACAGCTTCTTTTTTAAGGGGTAGCAATGTTGGGTTTGGTGGGGTTTTTTCAACCAACATGTATTTTCCAAAAGCACATCATGAAAGTCAATGCTCCTAACTATTTTAACGTAACTTTTGTTAGAAACATTTGTGTTAATGTGTTTCCCAGCATATAAAAGGTAAGGAACAAGGTCATATTTATATAGAAGAGTTCTGTTATACACTATAGTGTTGCATGTTTAGTAGCACATGGATTTGCCCAAAAAAAAAGTCAAACAATAAAGCTCCAGTATTCTGCTAAACCTGGGGTAAACAAATGTTGACAGTAGCCTTGATAAAAGAGTAAAAACTTTGGTTGAATATTTGTCAGTATTTAAGTTTTATGTCTGGTCAGTTACTTTTAAAAAATATATATGTAATGTTTTTAGAGCCTATTTCTCTGTCAAATGCTCTGAAATTGAGTTTGTAGACAGTTGGTGGGGATAAGGACTGGTCTGACTTTGATGAATCCTCCACAACAAGAGCCAAGCAGCAGTGGGGAGGAGAATAATGGGGGAAAAGACCCTGTTCTACAGCCCACTGAGGCCAGTCCAGGATGAAAATGTTTCTTTGATCAAACTTATGGTGAACCAGCAATTAGGTAGTTTTTGGTTTGTTTTATTTAAGCATCACATTAACACAGGAATTGTAATTTCAACATTTTCTGAAAACCTGATTCACTGTATTGTGCTGTTGCTAAAAAGGTCCAATTTGTGAACACTATTTACAGGTTATTATTCAGACTCAGCTTTGATATTTTGCACATTCTCATAATGTTGAACTCATCAGATTGAGTCTTAAGGCTCAAAAAATGACTCTAAAGAAATTACACCTTCAAGAACAACCCAAGCAAGTTACCGTCTGATACGTAGAACGGGCCAGTACTTTCAGAAAGTACTGGAAGTTCAGTCAACAAACTGAACTTCAGTGAACATGTCACCGTCACACTAAATTACACACAACAGAGGCTGTATGTTATATGTAAATTGAGCCTCATCACTTGCACCAGTCCATTCTTCTCTTCTGCTCCCCGTGTTTCTTCACTAAACTGTCACCAGCAAGAACAAACTCATTAAAATCTCACACATACCATCCAGGATCGTACACCTTCCAACTCCCAGCCTGACTGACACATCCTGAATCACACAGCCACCAAATGCCTTGCACACACCAAAGCAAATAGTCCTGACCATCCTCTGAACTGGTTCTTCACTTTTCTCCCATCTGGCTGCAGAACTCCAGACAGAAAAAAGTAAGAAAAGTTTTCCCCCTCGGCTCTCATGACACTAAACAAACCCTGTGTCACTCATCCGTTCCCCTGTATTCTAAAGCATCATGTTGTCTCTGCCCACCTGTCTCTTGTGATGTGTATAAGAGGATGGATAATAGGAGAAAGAGAATAGAATGATTCTAAGGTATGAGTACAGGTGTAAGTATTTTTAATGTCATTGCTGCTCATTTCAGCTCAAACCTTAGCCAGTGTAGGCCTGATTGTGTAACACTCCTCTCCTACAGCACTAGCTAACTGAATAAGGCAACACGTTGAGTGATGAGATGCATAAATTGTTTGACATCAAACAAAATTAACCCACAACTAAAATCAAATGTTTTTGGATGTGCTGCACGCTTTTTTTTTTTTTTTGCTTTTTTCCCCCCATATTCATGTTCAGTTACATGAGCAACAACGACAAATGTTGAAGACAAAGTTCAACATGAGTTGCACTAAATTACCCAATGACGTTTTGACTTAAACTGACTCTAAAGAAGGAGCTCAATACTAAAATAAAACAGCTCTCAACAGTTTAAGCAGTTTCATTGTCAAACTGTATATAGTATAACTCTGACCTTGTCAGCCAGTAGTCCAGGTTTACAGACATCTGAGTCTGCGTACATATGTCTGTCATTTCTCTTCCCTAAATAGAAGATTATCATCCACCGTGCATAAAATATGGCCTACTTCTCGCCACGATTCATTTGAACCTCTAAGCAATGTCGCCAGTGTCATCATGATCTCCTGGTGACCCTTACGTCTCACTTACCCACTCACAGAGATGTGTGTGTGTTTGTGAGTGGACACATGAGTGTACGCAGGAGACACATGGGCTCATATTTTATCCAGACGCCTCTCTGTCTGCAGCACTGCGCTTGCACAGCACTGCCGGACATTCTCCTAGCTCTGTGTGGAAGGGTGGCATGTTGCCACGCTCCATTGCAAACACATTCCCGCTGCCTTCACACAAACATGAGCAATACAAATAGTAATGTGCAAATGTTCTTTTCCTGACATCTGACGGTTTTGTCAAACAGACATTGGTGGGGTATGTGAGCTGGTCTTTCTCTTACCTCTCTGTGCCAAAAATATTAGTTTCTTAAATTGTGACTTGTGCCATTCGGAAATGAAATTGTTTTCTGAAGGGGTTGTGCATGGTTGTCCTCACAAAGACGACTATTATGGTAAAGAAATAGAAAAGAAAAGAGGAAAGTTTGACAAAGATTTTTCTCAAACCCATTCATTAACTCTGTCTTCATTAATAAGCCGATTAAATAGCCTGGAGTCTTCTGGGAAGGTTCAGTTTTCAAAATATTTGGAGGACTGCTGCAGGGATTCATTCTCATTCAGCTGCAGGGGCATCAGCGAGGTCAGTCACTGACGTCAGCTGATGCAGCCTGGCCCATGGTGTGCACTGGAATCTGCCCTGGGGGGAGGAGGGGTGAATAATGTTGAGGTCATGGTTTTGAAGACCACTCAAGTTGTTCAGTGCCAAACGTGGATGATCATTTGTTTTATACTATCTTATAAAAAATATGTCTTTCTCAAAGTTACTTTACTAGAAGCAGATTTTTTGCACAAGTATAAATATATTTATCCGTCCTGAGCACCCATAACGTCAATAGACATGCTGTAGTTACAGCCAAGCTGTAGTGTAGCTCTAAGCCATCACTTCATAACCAAATTTAAGTTGAAGTTGTAAATAACAGATCTCAGCCGCTTCCATACTCTTGCTGAAATATCAGGTTTTGAGAAATAAACAAATCTGTTACAGGATTCAATGCAAAAAAGTTAAAAAGCTACAATTACAAGGTTGCATTAATGTGCACAACCTCAAGATGTTGCCTTTTTAAAGCATCTTGTGTTCTATTTTCAGCAATCAGTCTTATTGGGTAACTCTTCCCATCAATTATATTGAACCTGATAATTAAAAACCACATCCATCCCAGTGGAGTCTTCCTGACATTTGGCCATAACTCTAATAAGTTAGGCTAACACAAAAGTAACTCTGCACATCATCAAACGAACACCATCGTTTGATGATGTACAGAGAAGCCTGGCAGTGAAAGCATCATGATCTGGGGTTACCTTTCTTCAGGCAGAAGTTAGGTTTTTGTTGGTGAAGATGAAGATATAAATATTTCCAATAATAATCAGCATTTAATCCAATTCCAACTGTTCATGTTTCTGTGAAACAATTAGCAATAGAGATGAGTTTCATTTTTGACTATTGACTAACATGAATTTAATATTCTCTTTTACTACTAAAGATGAAATATTGTGGCTATTTTATCCTTTACTCTCATATCTAAATCATGTATTGGATGGACTTTTTCTTATTACAATGCTGATGCTTGTACCGGTTGCTCCAAATGAAAATGCAAAATCTGGTACTTTTTGCAACAGCATTTTCAGTTTAAATCCGCAAACACTGGGCATGGCAGCCTGGTGAGAGCGCGGCCTCCTCCTACTGTAAATCCACTCTCCGGATCCCCGTATTGATCCTGCCAGTCGATAGTGTTATTCATGTAGCCTCACAAGCCAGTGCCCTTGCTTATTCACAATAACTTCACAGTCAGCAAGGCGTGGAAAACAAATCTGTCTCCAGTGTGCAGGAGAGCTGAGACACTGCAGCTGAAGAAGAGATGATCTGACTGGTTGGTGCACAGAGGAGAGGTTAGCAAAAGAGATAGGAGAGCATCCATACACACACCTCCACACATATCGCACAGGGTACTGAGTGTGCTGGATTGCAAAGCAGTGAGCACTGTGACAGTAAGCTCAGGAAATCCAAAGACAGATTTAAAGCTGCCAATCAAAGAAGAGCCCGTATATGTGTACAAAAGCCGATGCTTTAAAAAAAGCTGCTGTTGATCTCTGTGAGTTGTGCCAAAAGCTGAACCTTTCCACATTTTCTCATGTTGTATATCACAAACTTCAGTGAACTGAAGGGGTTTTTATAGCTGAAAATCTAAACAGTCAGGCATGCATTTTTATTCTGAAACCCCTAAATAAAATAAAGTCCAATCAAAAGTCACCTAATCAATAAATATGACAGGCCAGACGAGGAAATTATTATTAAGCAGCCTCCTGGTAACGCTGAAGCACCTGCAGAGTTCTACAACTAACTGAATTGTAAAGGGAAAAAAATAGAAAGCTACAAGATGTTATGTTTGCAGTTCTCCATAAGCAATGTATGGGACACAGCAGACATGTTCAAGATTTGACTAAAATCAAATTTTCTGGTGGAAAACTATCATTGCATATCACTCTGAACCAGCAAATAGTGATGCTGGGTGGTGGCCCTATTATGCTGTGGGGAGTAATTTCTTCAGCAGGAAGACAGTAGCTGGTCAGAGGTGATGGGGCTGAATAGAGCAGGATCTCCCATCTAGAGTCCTCAAGGCACACATGTTTTAGGTATTTCTCTACTTCAGCGCACATTATTTAACTGATGGCTGATTAACAGGCATTTCTTGAACTGCAATCATTTGAATCAGGAGTCTAAACAGGGAACCATCTAAAACATGTTAAAACACTGGAATAGAGGGCAATCCAGGAGGAAAACTTAGCAGAGGCTGCGAAAAGCTTGAGACTGGTTCACATTCCAGTAGGGCTACTATCCTAAACACACATTCAAAGCTACAGCCGAAGAGTTTAAATTAAAGCATATCCATGTGTTAGAATGGTCCAGTCAAAATTTTCTTTTCATACATAATCTTTGCACAAAGTTTAAAAATGGTCCTCATTTTCCCTTGCATCTGTGTTGATCTATCAGATAAAGTCCTAAAGAAATATATTGAAGTTTGTAGTTGTCACATGACAACACATAAAAAAATTTATGAGGTGCATGTTTGTGTGTGTGTGGGTGGGGGTGCGCACGCGTGTGTTTGTCTGTTTAAAGTTGTGTGAACATTTGCAACAGCTGGCTTGAAATGGTCAGCTGGCACTGTCTTCCCACTGGCTTGCTCCGCCATGTAAACACACTCCAACTGGTTTATCTTTAGCAGCACCCATTCAGGCGGGACGGAGAGAGAAGGAGGGGAGGTCAGGGATGGAGGTATGGAGAGATGGAACGGGTGGGGGGGGGGATATTGTGAAATTAAAGCATAAAGGAGGGAGGGAGATGGAAAACACAAGCAAACAGTGTGTGTACCTTCATGCTCCTACACATGTAGATTAATAAATATATAAAGTTACCAAGGCTGCCCCATTTCCTGCTTCCTCTCCACTCGACACCCTGCCCTAAAACACACAAATAAACCATATGTCACGCTGCAGGCATCCCAACACTCTCTTGCACCAAATATCGGATTTGATGATTCTTATATTTCAGCAGCCATAGGTTTCAAGTTTATTCACCGGGGTCATTGAGCTAAATCGACTCAGGCGTGGCGTGCACAAAGTTCCAAAAGAGAGAAACAAGTCTGCCCCGAAGAGGAGAGGAGAAGAGAGCTGAAGGACAGAGCAGGACAAGCGCAGACACAAGTGCTGACCTTTCATCTGTGCCATCTTTGCTTGTGTGCGTGTTTGCGTGAGTGTGTGAGAGAACCCTTGTAAAATAATATACACGTTACCCGTGGACACACACTCACATGCACTTTAAAGACAGAGGTGCACCCATCAGGGAAGTGCACAGTCATCAATAATTGTCGTCGTTCAACAAGCAGCGGGTCGTGCCCTGCTTCTGTAAGCATTTCTGTGGAGAACAGAGCGGGAGAATTCCCCTCACATAACAAGGATTAGTGTTTGAGGAGCTGAGCAGATACAGATGCTGCTCCACTTGTACCAGCTCACTGACACATGGAGAAAGACACACAGTGCTAACGCTACTAGCCGGTTATTTTTTGTAGTTGAGAATTTATTCACAATAAAACCAACGCTCTCAATCAAAAACAAATTCACGTGCCTCTGGTGACTTCACACGAAGCACACGACAACTGACCAGCGAAGTTTTCAGCATATTTCTTGTGTTTTCCTTCTGTCTTTCTTCACATTTTTAAATCTATTTCTGCCCTCAAAGACATTTATTTATATTTTGTATGGCTCAAATAGACGAGTCGAATGCAAGAAGACTGGTTATATTGGATGGCGAGACTTTGTTATCAAACATTTATAATCATTACGAGTACGGCCACTGATGCGGGGGGTGTTCATTTGACCCGGGCCCAAGGTGGGGACGGCCTAGAACAAAAAGTACTTTATTTTCCTCCATGATAAGTAAAAAGCAGTTGTATTGTTTCAGCGTATGTACATGAGAGTACTTCTGGCAATTTTTAGAATATAGTGCTTTTAATATTAGTCATGACTGGCATTGTTGCAATTACACTTAACATATATTTGCATGAAATAAATATACTTATTCACTACAATGCTTATAAAAATAGCATAAACCTAAAAAAAATATTCTGCAAATGTCCAAAGGTGTCTTTTGAAAAATCTGTGATTAAATGTAATTAATCATGAGTTAGTTATGGACATCATGCGATTATTTGAGATTAAATATTTCAATCAATTGACAGGCTTAATGTGTATATATACATATAGATAATAATGTATTTATAAACTTTATATTTTTGAGGATTTGTGTCGCTGTTAGTTTTCTGCCGCAGGACAGGAGTTCCAGAGCTGCTATCCTGCAACATTTTGATGGATCCCTTCTCCTGCACACCTGACTCAGATGAATGTCTCATTGACAGGCCTCTGCAGATGAGGAGGACTCAATGCTGATAAGGGAATTCACAGATGAGATGAGGTGTTGGAGAAAGGATGCATCTAAAAGTTACAGGACAGAGGACTGGAGTTGGGCAATTCTGATGCAGAAAAGGTGGAAAATAAAAAAAAATGCCAAAGTATGGAGCAAATAGGAATATGAATCATGTCTTTAAATGGTAAATATCAAAACTGTCAACTGCCCTGATTACTAGACAACTTGTAATAATATCCATCTTGTCAGGTTGATGTGCTCCATTTAAATAGCTTTGAACCCTTAACAATTGCTTCCTACAGAACTATTGTATTATCTTCAGCAAAAATAATTGTCATGCTAACAACGAGTCCAATCCCAACAGTTAGCCCCACCATAATTGAGCTTACAATACAGCCTATACCACTGCCAGCATCACAATTAGCTTCAGAGGGGAGAATAAAAAGAAGCTCTATCACTCACAGTCAGACAGAGAGCAGTTCTTTAATAGCTTAAGTAGCAGTTATAGTAAATAGTAGTGCCAAGGTGGTAGTTTAGACAATGTGCAATGCCACTGTGCTGCCAAATTCTTCACTGTTTCAGGTGATTTAAGCTTAATGTGGCATTTACTCATTTTATGTGCACAGAAACCAGCCCGATGGGAAATTTTAAACAGATACTAGATCTGTACCTAACAAATTTGTGACAACAATTATTGTTGTCATTTATTGCTTCAGCTTCACCATCCAAACTGGTTTAAAGCATCTAAATATGAACATCTGAAGCATCTTTAACGTGTCAATGAAACTGCTGATCTACAGGAATGTTGACATACACGTCACCAGGTTTACAGGTAATCATCTCAGAAAGAGAACATTTATAGTGAGTAACAGCTGTTTAGGTGTAAATGGAAAACCAGTTCCAGATGACGGAAAAGCAGCAGTAACAGAGATAACCACTTGTTAAGGTACGCAGAATAAGATCTCTGAAAGCACAACATGTTCTATGTTGAAGACGGTGGGCCACAACAGCAGAAGACCAAGGTAAGTATACTTTTGTAAGCTACAAACAGGAAAATTAGGCTAAAATTCCCAAACATTCACCAAAATAGGACACCAAAGGATTGGAAATTAGTTGTCTCCTCTGATTATAGTCTGCAACATTCAGATGGCGAACTCAGAATTTGGCATTTGTAAACATTATGAACGCATGAGTCCATCCTGTTTCTTAAACATTGTAATAGGCTCACTTTACCCCAGTGTCCTGCATGGTCCTGATGTCTGAATCTAAAAGAGCACCTTTTGGGAAGCGGTGCAATGAGAGATTTGCATCATAGACAAATCTGGAGCAATTATGTGATATTATCCCAACATGGACTAAAATCAATTTCTCTTAGATTCCTGACATTCCATTTGAAGTTTATAATGCCACAGAAAAAAATAAAGCAGCTCTGAGGACAAAACAGGTGACTAGGATGGTGTGCCTGATAAAGTATCTACAGTGTATGCCAAAATCTATCAGAAATTGCTCTTCCACCATAAGAACAACTGATCATCTTTGTTCTTGTTCTCTTGCGATGTAAATGACCCATAAAACACAAAGCAGAACTAACAGTTGCCCCCTTTCTTTTTGCAAACATTGTAATTTGTGAAACCTTGCGGAGGAAATCCATATTCATTACCTGCTGTGTTTATTATTATTTGTGAATACAGTATTTTTTAGTGGGGAAAAAAATACTACTTGATAGTATCTTACCAGATAAAAAATGTATGAGCAGTTTGTTTGTTGGAGTCTATTGCAGGGGACTGCCTTATTCCTTTTTTATTTTTGGTAATTGATTTCTTGAGATGTGTGCTTCTTTTGGAGTTTTGTATCAATACTACAGTGACATGAAGCCTTTAGGGCAAGGCAAGTTTATTTGAACAGCACGCAACAAAACAATTCAATGTGCTTTAGCTGATGAAAGTCTAAATCACACAGCAAGGGGTACGGAGATAATGCACGGAATCACATTTTTACCGCTGCTTCCAGCTCGATGGAGATCTGCAGCCTACACCTAAAGCTCTTGGTGATCTGTGTCAGATTACCGTCAGTCACGAAGCCGCTCCAACCTGATCCAAGTTTCCCCGAGATGATGTGGCTGAACATCTCCATCACCTAAATATGATGGAGTATGCTGTGCCTACTGGCACAGCATATTATAATGTTTTTCTGACTGCGTGCATGTTTTGCAGAGCAACATCTGAAGGTGTAATACTGAGTCAGCCGTCGGATCACGCTGTCAGCCCGACAGATGGGCATCAGGCGGCGCGCCTCTCTCTCTCTCTCACACGCTGTCAGCAGAGGATCTTACCTTGGTGAGCTGAGCGATCTTCTTGCACATCTTGCTGTGCATCTGGTAGTCATAGAGCTCCTGCTCGATGGTGGCCAACTCTGCCGCAGTCCCGTTCACGGTGGAGCCCGGCCCGGGGGACTGTGCAGCCTTACCGGCGCCTGAAGCCATAATGTAACCCCCCCACCACCACCTCTCTCTCTCTCTCCCAGGGGAACTTCCCAAGACCGGAGGATTGTCAGAAATGATCCTTCCGCCTCGCGGATGAAAAATCCCACGGAAATCGTGTCAGCTTCCTACTCGTGCATCTCATCCCTCCGCGCGCAGATCCTCTCTCGGCATCTCCAGGAATCCGGCGGTGGATCGTCGGGGCTCTCCTGGTGCGTTCCGGTTGGTGCCCCGCTCTCCTCCTGCTGGCCGCCCGGTGATCGCGGAGGTCACACGCTGGAAGTCCATCGGGGACGCGCTTGCGCCAACCGAGCCTGTCCTGTTGCCAGAAGATGTATATATTTTTCCTTATTCTAATAGGGAGGATGAGAGCGGACAGTCCGACCACCTGTCTGGGGGCCGGGGCGGAGAGGGGCGTGTGTATCTGTGGAACATTACCGGAGACAGCTGCTGGAGAGGCTCACTGCTGCAGTGCTGCCCCGCCCCTGATCGCTATACGGAGGGGAGGAGGAGGAGGGTCTCCCGGGTCCGTGTGATCAGTTGGATAAACATACACAGAGGCTATAGGAACACCGAGACAAATATATGCATTGCAATAGCATTTAACAGAAAACACCCCCAGAGGAGATTTATGGTGGCCCAGATGGGAAAGAGCAATGAAATAGTTGAACAAAACACAGCAAATCCAGAAAACATGAGAAAATGGATGATTTCTCAGTGTTTTGAATCGCATTTTTACTCTAGGGATAGCTTTCAGTTAAATGTAGGACATGTACAGGGGCGGCTGCAGTTAACAAAAAAAAGTGTGTGTGTGTGTGTGTGGGGGGGGGGGGGTTTGGGGGTCCATGCCCTATTCTTGGGTGGCAAACCAAAACCAGAAGCCAGAATTTCCAATGTTTTTTTTACTGTTGGGGTCATAAATGAATCAAAATACACTCATTGACAGAGGAGAAAGCAACGTAACTCAGCTCTCCAGTTAAGGAAATACTAGTTTTAACAGCTGGAGGGTTTTCTGCTAGTGACCACTGTTTTTGTTTCACTGGCACATAACAAAACGTGACTGATCAATTCCTGTGCTCTGCTGCACCTCCACCTTTGATCAACACCGCCAACCCTTGTAAGTTGCAGGTGCCAAAATGAGCTTTGATCCACACTATGCATCTATCTATGCCCCCACGGTTTTACCAAGGCTGGGCTTCTCTTCTGTACAGAAGGAGCTCTCAGTGCAGCACATTCTTGGGTCCACTTAATCCAACTGATACTGGAAAACCAGTTGGCTCCAAATGTTGGATCACAAACAGATATGAAGAACATTAAATAATCTGAACACACTTGGGCAGAGTTGTCTAGCATAACATTTACATCCAGTTAATCTGTGACGACTAGCCCACTGACAATCTTATATGGAGCCCATAGTTTAAAACAGCCAGCAAACTTACTGTGACACCCATGCTGCTTCAGCCCACCGTGGATCTCCCCTTGGTGCCACCAATGCTCAAAACAAACACACACTATAGGCTTAATCCAGTTGTTCACCCTCCTTGAACTAAGGAGGGTGATGAGGAGCTGTCAGACACTCCTCATCCCTTGGTCTTTATTTAAGGTAGCTTCTAAAAGATTGTATTGAGAAATGGGATTCTCCTTGTAGATGTTGATACGTCATTTGTTCTCCCGGTTTCTCGATACTTCAGTGTATGAAATAGAATATACCAATAAGTCTTGAGTAAAGTTATTAAAACTGTGGTAGATATTTTCTCTCAAATCATCATGAAGTCCTTTAAGTGAAATGCTAGAAAGCATACGTTTCTGTATGAAGCATAGAGTAATGCATAGCTGCTACACCCCCAAATCTTACTCCAAACTGCTGGTCAGCTGGCTATGAAAAAGGGGACAGCTTTGGTGTATATATCAAAGGTATGTCAATCATCAAATTTATCAAACTAACACTTATTTTTAGATTGACAGTTGCAAGCTTTGAGTGATGTGTTTGTCAAGCGGAGCTTGCATGCTAATTCGCGGTTACTCAGCACAGAGCAGAATGTTGGCAATAAAAAAAAATTACTTGAAAACCACATATGATTTTTTTGAAGAGTGTGTTCCAAATTTTTACAGATGTCTAAATAATAAAAACAACAAATCCATCACATAGGCTAGATCAATGTAAATGGGATAATAATGTGTTATCTTTGCTGCAGCATGAATACATACTGTAGTATATGATACAATTAACAATGAACTAAACCAAGGTACTAACACAACAAATACTATTGAAACAGGGTTTTATATATAAAATGTGCATCTCTGAGTGCAACTCAAGCAGCAACAAGACAGAGGGAGCTGAAGGGTCAGAGGTGTCTCCACCATCTGTTCAGGAGCTGAGTGAGACGTGCTGCAGGAGCAGAGCTTGTAGGACGCTGTCAGACACTCCTCATTCTCTCTCTAGGAACATTTTGAACTACTATCATCAGGCAAACATCCAGCAGCGGTGAAAATAGAATCACCAGACTATAACACAGCTTTCTACCGCAAATTGTTAAAATGCTGAACTCCTCTTAAGACAGTTCACATGACTTACATCAACATTTCATTACATAGTGCAGTTATTTATAAGTTCTCGGTGTATGTGTTTTTGACTACTTGTGTTTTCTGACGGCTACGTGATGATATTTTACTGTTATGTGGAATTGATCCAGGAAAAAACATTTGCTTGTTTTATTGTGGACTTACAATAAAATTGAAATGAACTGATTTTAATTTGCCATTATCTGAATAATGGATGGAATTACGTAAAATCCCCAGAGTGGCAGACCTCCAAAGTTTTAACAAATTCATGATGATTTATAAGCACATTGGAAATCAGTGATGCAGGGGCATAGCTTTGCAGTATAACTATTACAACATAAAAAGGGAGAAAGCGCAGGAACAACTAGTAAGTGCAAACTCACAGTTAGCGCCTTCCCTCCCATCCAGTAGGTGGCGGTAAAGCCCTTAAGGCTTCATAAAAAAGGAAACTCATCTCTTACGGTTGAATTTGAAAACAGGCGGCAGTTTTACGACTAGAAAGCTGACAGCAAGGTAAACGTATAATACTTTTTAAATTGATAGACGACCCATTTTCATGTAACATTAAAATCATGTTGTATTAAACAAAGTTCGGCTTGTCGTGAGGGACTTGCTTTTTGGCTCTTGTTTACGTGTAAAGTGTGTTGGTCATCTGAACAAACAGACTGCTGCCGGCCGTGTCAGCGCTGGAAAAGGAAACGTTGCTCTCCACTTGGCAAAAAGGCCTGCTGTTGTTTAAATGTGTTTTTATATGTACTTGGTATTTTTTGGCGACAGATGACTGCGGACAGTGAGATGGAGCTAAAGGAGGCGTTTCAACGGGCTCAAAAAGGACACAACAACAAGGCGAAGCTGGTGGCGAGCCTGAAGAGTCGCTACAACAAGGTACCTACTATCTTTCAAATAAACAAACATCGCCTTGCTTGAACCTTTATAACCGCAAACTTCAATTGGTTTTATTGACAACCAAAATGCATGGTTTTCAAAATTTTACAAATGAAAGTGCAACTAGTGTTAGAAGCTGCATAATTTGGTTGCAATTTAATTTTGCACGGTCTAAGGCCTTTTGTTTGAGAACATTAGTGAAGAAACAATACCATATAGAATATAGACAAGAACAAAGAATAAAAGGTCAGGGACAATGTTGTGGAGATGTTTGAAGTATGTTAAACCAGTGGCCCCCAACCCTAACCTGCATGTTTAAGATGTTTCCGTACATCAGCACAGTTCCTGGTAAACTCTGTTAATCACCCATTCATTTAAGCCAGGTGTCAAATAGCAAGGAGAAACGTAAAACATGCAGGACATTGGACCCTGAGAACCAGGGTTGGAGAACTGTGTTAAACAAAATCCCAGATTTTGGAGATCACATAGTGTTGTTCAACAGCATGAAATGAAGTTTGTGGTTCATACTTCAGCAAGACAGTGTTTTTTTTTTCATTTTTATTATTATTTCAATCCAAAATACTTTTTTGCTTTTATTTGTTTTAGAGTTGAATGTTTGTCACATGTTTCATTTCCTCCTCCAGCTTGAGGACAAGACTTCGTTCCATGAAGAGTTTGTCCACTACCTGAAGTATGCAATGATTGTGTACAAACGAGAGCCTGCTGTTGAAAATGTGATCGAGTTTGTGGCCAAGTTTGCCACAAGTTTCCAGCCTCTGCCCAATGCAGAAGATGAGCAGCAGGATGAAGAAGAGGAGGACGATGAAGAGGATCATCCATTTCTGAGTTTCATCTTCAACTTTCTGTTAGAGGTATTAAGCGTATATGCCTACATATTCTTCTTGATTTTTATTAGACATTCAAAATCCAAATTCAAAAGTGTGAAAAATTAGTAATTATGTTTTACAGATTAGACCTTTTTTGAGGACATGCACCGGTACCTGGATGTCTAAATGACTCTTCACAGTTAAAATACCTGCACTGCCAACCTGATGAGTGATGTGAAACTTGTTGTCCTTTATTTGATAGAAGCTGTTTGACTTTTTTCCCTCCATTTCTCCCTTCAGTCTCACAAAGCCAACAGTCACGCAGTGCGTTTCAGAGCGTGCCAGTTGATCAACAAGTTGCTGGGCAGTATGGCGGAGAACGCCCAGATCGACGACGACCTCTTTGATCGGATCCACCAAGCCATGCTGGTCCGCGTCACGGACAAGTTCCCCAACGTGAGAATTCAGGCTGCTTTAGCGATGACCCGCCTCCAACAGCCAAAGGATCCCGACTGTCCCACCATCAATGGTTTGTTTTTTTTATTTTATTTTATTGTTTTACTTGTTAATATTAAATCTTGTATGTATTGCACTTCAGAAAGTTGTTAAGCACCCAGTTTTGTGGCTAATTTATTATTTGTTTTATTTGATCTGGTTTTTCTGCTGCTGTACTCATGGCTTGATAACTGTCAATCTTTGTTTAATCTAAGTTTGTGATTCCTCTATTTTTATTGGCCCATCAGCTGTCTCATTCTTAGTTTCTTCTGTATTTTCAGCTTATATGTTAATTCTAGAAAATGACAGTAACGCGGAAGTGCGACGTGCCGTTCTTTCCTGCATTGCAATGTCGCCACGGACTCTACCTAAAGTTCTCAAACGCACTCGAGACATTAAAGAGAACGTCCGCAAGCTGGCCTACCAGGTGCACATGCAGTCAGTCAACTAAAAGATGTGTTAGTAAAATACTGGGAACTCTGGTTTCTTCTGTAATTTCACCTTTATTTTTCTGTCTTCTGCAAAAGGTTCTCTCTGAAAAGGTTCATATTAAAGCCCTTACAATCGCTCAGAGAGTTGGTCTACTGCAGCAAGGTCTCCATGACACCTCAGGTAATGTTTTTTTTCATGGTTAAAAAAATGTCCATTGCAACAGAATGGCTGTTGCGAACAGATAGTGTTGCTTAACATTTTCACACAATGTATAAATAGCATCAGTACATATTAAAAATATCATCAGGCTTAACTATATAAAAAAATATTTTTAGCCTTCTCAAATCTATTAAAAATCTATCGGATTGATGATTAATTTAGCTTAAATAGCACCTTTCAATATTTAAACTATTAGTGTATAGAAACCAGTTTGACCTTCTGGTGTAGTTTCTGTTTATAAGCAGTTTAAGTTACAAGACAACAATAAATAAAAACATGGAAGACATCTTTTATTGATTTTATATGTATATATTTACATTTTTTGTGCACCTTGTGGCTCTTAAATAAACTTAAAGGCCAGTTTCAGATGAGTGTGTTTGTGTTAAATCAGTCTTTTCGATCGGCTGTGTGTGTTACAGAGTCGGTGAGAGACATTGTTTGCAGTCGCCTGCTGCCTTCTTGGCTGCTTCGACTGGATGGAAACGTCATCGAGTTGCTCCATCGGCTGGATGTGGAGAACTGTGCAGAAACGGCTATGGAAATCCTGAAGGCCATCTTTAAAACAATGCCAGCCGAAGAGCTGCTGCAGAACAGAGCGCAGCTCGACGATAGGTAGGCTCTCAGATTTCCTTCTTTCACGTGCGCCAATTTAAACATCTGCTGTCTGACATAAACTAATAAAGTTTTGATTTAACAACAGAAAGGTGATCCCTGAGGACTCTATGACCTGTGAAAATGTGCTTTACTGGAGATCTCTGTGTGAGTTCCTGAAGGGTAAAGGAGATGATGGGGAGGAAATACTTGAACAAGTGCTGCCAGATGCTGCAACCTATGGCGACTACCTCTTTGGGTAAGTTACTAGATAAGAAATTCACAAAATAAGTATTGTGCAGTCAGTATTTTGTATTTTTAAAGTCTGTTCTAAATGAGTTTGATGAAGTCAGTGGATTAAAAAAAAAAAAAAAAAGCTTTCTGATTTGGTTGGATCTTGTAAAATATGAAAAGATGCACATGGGGAAGTACAACCAGTTGGTAACTCGAGAAAAAAAACAATATTTTTCAATCAAGTGAATGCACCATGGATCAAAAGCAGCTGAAGTCACGCTATTGGTGGAGGTGCAAACAGTAGAATACATAGCACAAGATTTGTGGGAAAGAAAGTTGTACAAAATGGTGACAGAGGACTGAATGAACAGTCACGTGATTTATTTATTTATTTGAAACATGCCCAAAACTCTCATGGATTTAGTACAAATCTGGCTCTTCCTTCTGTTATATTTGCTTTGTGTAAACATGGCAGCCTTTAAAATTAAAACACATTTTCCAGATATTACAAAGAGATATTGCCCACCAATAACT
Organism: Brachyrhaphis terrabensis; assembly: GCA_903067065.1. Taxonomy (NCBI): domain Eukaryota; kingdom Metazoa; phylum Chordata; class Actinopteri; order Cyprinodontiformes; family Poeciliidae; genus Brachyrhaphis; species Brachyrhaphis terrabensis. The sequence continues at coordinate 29,483 of CAEGAG010121719.1, read as the reverse complement.
GCAGAAAATAAATTAACACTTTCGAGCTTTATCTAAAGGGTGTAATCGATTTTTAAATAATTGCTTTTGATTTCCATTTGGCTTTTAGTCCCAGTTTCCCCCTCTATTAGTCCTTCAAGTAAGATCTTGTGCCTCTTTGTATCGGATAGAAAGAAAAATATGTCCCTTTGTGTTTTTCTTGTATGTAGTTAATGTTATTGTAGCTACTTTGTGACACAATACATCAGAAAATTAAAATTTCTATGACAATGTTGTAACCGCAGGTATCTCAAGGCACGATTTTCTGAAGAATACTTTATGTATGTAACTGTGTGGATAACTGAAGCCTTACTATTTAATTTATTTAAAGTGTGCCTAACCATTTGTGTGTGTTTTACTCACTATATTTAAGTGTGATTTTTATTTTAAATAAAAATATGTTTTTTAGCTGCCAGGCTTGCCTAAGGTGCTTCATACTTGAACTTGCAGAAAGCGACTTACTCCGTATTGCCTTGCTGGTGTGTGTGTGTTTGTAGAGAGTTAAGCATGGAGGGTGATGCTACTGCTGGAGTTTACCTGACTCTTTGCTTTGTCTGCTGTAGCTATCTGAAGGCGGTGCCTGTGCTGACAGAGGAGCAGAGGGCTGACTTCAACCAGCTGGAACTTGTCATGACCAAAGAGTTCATCTCCCAGCAGCTCATCCATCTCATCGGTTGCCTCGATACCAACGAGGAAGGCGGCAGGTAAATCTAGAGCAAAAATATCTGGACGTAATGCCAAGCTCAATCTTTGTCTATGAATAAATCGATGAATGGGTTCAAGGATGGATAAAGCATGCAGACTGGGTGTAGATGTACAAACTAAAACTCAGTTTCAGTTTATCTATCATTGTATCCACTGGCTCATCAATCTGTTCATCCATTTTCCTTTTCAATTTTTGCAAAACTGGCAATGCTATCTTCCTGAATTTCCCAACAAAAAATGTAAAGGAAACTAGAACAATCAATAAATTCCAATTAAGGAAGAAAAGATATAAAAAATTGGAGCTGATATTATTGGTGTTGACCAATAATCGATATTTACTGATGTATTTATTGTCCTAGACTTTCAGCATGATAAAAAAACGACCACACCACCTATGTTGATTCTCTGCCTTAATTAAACACTCCTGCACTGCATCACTGTCACATGACCCGCATGTCCAACCTCCTCCACTGGAAAATAAACATACGCTGTTAATATTGATCCAGTTTTACTTATCGGTTTATTGATCTTTGAGAGGGTGTCCTTGCATTATTATGCCATTACCTTTTATATTACTTGAAAATGGTCTGAAATAGACATCGTTTCTCGCAATAACTTCTGGAACATTTTATCATCCTCTGTCTCCATCCAATCTGTCAGTTTGTCCTTCCATTATTTCCAAAAGGAATGAGAAATTTTGACATAAAAAATCTATAGAAACTCTGAAGCTGTTATTTTTACCGTTTTCTTGCAAATATTTTTTCTTAAATTACTTTCATGCTTGGATGCAGACATACTGTGTCATAACTTTCTGTGCGATGATATGTTGGGCTAACTGAGTTGTTTGTAGGAAGCGTGTTCTGGCGGTCCTGCAGGAGATGCTGGCTCTCACACAGACCCCGTCCTCTCTGGCGTCTCTCCTCACTGAGAAGCTCCTCGCCCTCATTCCAGACGACCAAAGACGCATCCAGACAGTAAGCCAGACTTTGACTTTAGACCACAAACATTTTCATCAAGTCAGACTTCTTATCAAGTAAAGTAGATTCTTAACACCGTAGCTCGAAGAGCCAGTTAGACGGAAACGAAAAACAATGCAATACTAACTCCGGTGTCTCGGTGTAGCTGTTGAATCATCACCTCTCTGACTCATATTTAAAGGAGCTGGCTTTCTTTAACAGGTGGCAGAGATCATTTCAGATGTGAGAGAACCCATCATGGAGGTCAGTCAGCCGGTGGATGAGAACAGGAGCCGCCGGCAGCAGGTCCAGGTGGGCTAGACTTGGAGAAACGTTGCCCAGATTGCATAATTGCTGAAAATTATACAGCCGTTTTTGCACAGGTGAAACCATCACCTGATGGTAATATCATAACAGATTTGGACAAAACCTAAGTGTTTTTTTTTATTATTATTATTATTATTTTAACTCATGTACCTCATGTGCTAGTGTGATTGTATATTTATTGTTTATTAGGGCTGCAGCTAATAACTATTTTAGTAATCAATTATTCTATTGATTATTTTGACGCTCTGATTAAAAAAAAAAAAATTAACACTTAAGCTTATTTTATGCAATATTAGATATACATTAAAAGATAAAGATAAACAAATGAGTTCCCTTCATGATCCCGAAAATGCAATAACATAGCATCACTTCCATGCAATCAAGTGAAGCTAAAACAATGCCACTTGCAGTTCTGAGTAGAACATGTTTACAAACTAAGAACATATATTTTATCTTAAATGCCAAATATGAATTCAGTTTTGGCTTAATTACTGCTCTGAAGGAGGTAATTTTTCAGCAAATGGCCTTTATTTAAGTCTATTCTCTAGTTATAATTTAAAGTTGCAATTAATTGATTACTAAATTAGTTGACGATTATCTCAAGAACAATCAATTAATCACGATTAATTGTTTAATCTCTACTGTTTATTGGTTAATCCCTTGAGTTTATCTTATCCAGTTGTATCCTTCTAGATGAGTGGAGGGGGGAGATTTTGTCCACTCCAGCTAAGGAATGACTCGACTCATCCTCCTCTTCCTCTCTTCCCTCCAGCTTGCAGAGGTGAAGGTTCGCCTCATGGAGGCCAAACAGAATCTGGAGGACTGCATCGCTGCGCAGGACTTCGGTCGAGCAGCAGAGCTGAAGGACTCCATCGCGGGTTTAGAGGATCAAAGAAACCAGATCCTGCAGGAGATCTCAGAGAGCAGCCAGCCAGTCGACAGGGAGGTTCGCGCTGAGAAGGTGTGCAAGGACACGAGAAGATTCACAGCACTTAGGAAAGATGGAGAAAAATGTAACATAATATTCTGTGACAGAACGACCCAGAGACTCTTCTGAGGTGTCTGACGATGTGTGCTGAACTGCTAAAGCAGATGAACATCAAGACTCGGACTGGTCCCACTATAAGCGCCTTGATGTCATCACTGGTAATTACTCTGCATTTGATTCATTCTGGTATTTATTTGACCTATCTTCCTTCCAGTATTTTTTTTAATTTCTTGCGCTTTTATTATTTCATTTTTTTTTTCTTCTTTCCTTCTTTTCTTCCTTTCAGTATCATTTGCTTGTTCTTCCTTCTGAACTTGCTACCTCAATTTTGTGCTTCCTACAATGTCTTTCCCTTCTTTCTTGGCCTTCCTTCTAAGTCCTGCTCACTTTAACATTAATAATTGATTAGAAATCTGGGATAATTTCACAGTAAACTTTTGTATTTCCAAAATGACTGAGATGCGTTAAAACTGGAGTTTGGAAAAGTTTTTACTCAAGGAATGTCAATCAAGCGATTAATGATCACAGAAACCAGGTCACAGGAAATTTGTGTTATTATAGTTGATTCAAATTCCATCAAAATCTTTGCTCAGCGTTGTTGAAGCTACAGAGCTGTCTTACCACACCGTAGCTCTTGATGACTGGACTGAAGCATCCCTGACTTAGCATCTCGTGCAGCACTGGTAAGTTGTTATTGGAGTAAAACCGTTCAGGAACCTTATTTGACAGCTGCTAAATATTCCTCAAAAGTTGTGCCATCATTTAACAAACATGCTCCTCAAAGTGGTTCCTCCAAGCTGCGCAGAGTCTGACTCGGATTCCTTCAAAGCAGCAGAGGGACTAAAAAAAGAAATCAAAGCAATTCAAGCTTCGCTGCTAGAAATGGCTTTTTGGGGGAACTGTAGAAGTCAAGGCATCAGAAAAATGTCAACTTTCTGAACCTACTGCAGGTCTTCAGAGTAGATAACAAAAACACGAGAAAGCAGAAGGAAGGTGCAGTTAAGAGTTAACTACAATTGTGAACAGAGCTTAAAAATAGCATCTATGACAGTTTTAAAAATACTTCCTCTTCAAAAAGGAGAGAACCCAAAATATCTTAATCAAGAATAGAGATAGAAGAAAAATATTTCTCCTTTGAATCAATCTGTCAAAACGAGTGTTAACTTGTGCTTAAGAAAATAGCTGAATGTTTATTCAGCCTCATTTTATCAATAATCTGTTGTTGAAATTGCAGAATTGGAAAAAGCAGAGCTGTGGTTCATGTCTCATTTCCTTTGCTTGTCCTCTTAGGTCCTTCCCTCCATAGCAAACGCTCACCCTGCTGTTCGCAATATGGCCGTGGTGTGTTTGGGAACCTGCACCCTGCACAGCAAGGAGCTGGCCAAAACCCACATGGTCCTCCTGCTGCAGGTGAACTCATTTCTGAACACATTTGTACCAGAGTGTGCAGATTGTTTTGTTTTTTATTTGCAGCTTATGATACCTGTGTGGGTCCACAACAACTGCTGCTTCATTTTCTAGCAACAAATCCTTCAGCATGGCTCAAACATATTAAGTTAATTTAAACTGAAAAGAAGAGATATTCATACTCTTTGCTTTTTCACACTATAACCACGAGCATTAGGTCACAACAGAAAGAAGCACATAATCATGGTGTCTGCCCATCCTTAAAAAGTCTGAAATTTACGTGTCTAAAATTAAGACTTTAAAATGTCTTAAATTCATTCTAAAAATGCAAGTGAACCTTAAATTCAATTTTAGATTTTTATCATGGAATATATTATCTCGTAGGTTTTTTATTTTTGTCTCGCAGGACTTTTCTATCAGGGGAAAAATAGGAGTCGTATTCAGATGTTCTGAGGTGGTTGAGGCTACCAGTAGCTAGTTGACTTCAGTCAGCTGGGCATCAGCTGTTTTACAGTTTTCTGGAAGTTTGTTCCAGATTTGTGGTGCATAGAAGCTGAATGCTGCTTCTCCTCATTTGATTCTGGTTGCAGATACCCTGATAATTATTATGTGAGGAAATAAAGCAAATATTTTCTCTTAACTTACATCAGATATAGTCAGGTTTAAACAATTTTGCAAGACACTGCAGGCAATGTAATTCTTAACATTAAGAACCACCATAGATCTGAAAGCATTAATGAGAACAAAACTAGAATCTGTGTTTTCTCTGTTTTTGTTTTTTCTCCAGATCGCCCAGCTGGATGAGGTGAAGATCCGCATCAGCGCTCTGCGGGCGATCATTGACCTACTGCTGCTGTTCGGCTTCCAGCTGCTCTCTGAAACGGCGTCCACTCAGACCATCCAGGCCCCGCTGTCCCCCAACAGGCAGGAGGGCGACGCGGCATCGGCCGAGGACAAGGGGAACATTCCAGAAGACACCGCACAGAGCATACTGGTGATGCTGTCAGAGTTCCTGGACAGTGAGGTGAGCTTGATTAATTCATACACCGCTGACAAATAAGTGCTTATTGTCTAAGGTTGAAACAATCAATTGGATTAATCGTGATTAATCGATTACTGAAATAATTAAATTAGTAAACGGTTAATTGTTAGAGCACATAGACTCGAAAAAAGCCATTTATTGAAAGAGCAATACACTCAGCAGTAAGTAAGCCAAAATATATATACATTTTGTCAAGCAGCAGATGTTGTTTTTTAGATCAGTCTTACGCTGTATTGATGAGTCAAGAAGAGGGATGAGATTTTCACACGGAAAATTTTTTTAGTTGCAGATGAATCCTTTGGTACAAATGATGAAGCATACTCGAAAAGAATGATGGTATTACAGTTTAGGCAATACAATATTTTTATGTAAATAAGGAATTCAATTATTTTTGTATTTTTTAAATATATTTCCAACATTTTATGAAATAAGCTTATTAAATGGTTAGATTTAAAAAAAAAAAAAAAAAGCACAATAAGCTAATCCATTAACCCAGTTTTCTATTAATCATCAGAATAATCCATAAAATCATTGCATCCTTATTTGTGTCTGACTTTCGGAGGGAATTTGAATGTTTTTCTGTTAAACAAACCCAGATGTCTGACCTGCGGACGGAGACAGCAGAGGGTCTGGCCAAGCTGATGTACACGGGTCGCATCTCGAGTGCAAAGATGCTCTCACGCCTGGTGCTGCTGTGGTACAATCCTGTCACTGAGGACGATGTCCGCTTGCGCCACTGTCTGGGAGTTTTCTTCCAACTCTACGCCCGCGAGAGCAGGTCCCCCAGTAGTAACACCCCCAGGTTTAGTCAGAGGACTTCCTCTCTTTGCGATGTGATTAAAGAGCAGGTGGTGTTTGTGTGACAGAGCCCACCAGGAGGTTGTGGAGGAGACGTTCCTGCCAACAGTTCGGACTCTGCTGAACGCACCGGCCACTTCTCCACTGGCTGAGGTGGACATTAACAACGTGGTTGAACTACTAGTTGAGCTGACCCGCCCCAGTGGACTCATCAAACCTTCAGCTAACACAGAGGTAAGACGGAACAACATCCCAGAACTCCAGCAGAAGATCTCTGCACTTTAAAACATGTCAGCCGATTCAAATTGTTTTTCATGTTGTTTCCTCCCTAATGTTCTTTAATCAAACTCAGGCTTTCACAGAACAGATGGTTTTATCAAATTACTTACAACTGGAATCTATAATTGGGGGGCAACAGAAGGAAGTATGTTGTGCTGGATTTTATGTAGAGGTGTCATGCCTTTTTTATACACAAATGCATGTAGTAAAAACATCTTGAAAACCAAATATTCCTTTCCTTCCACTTCAGTCATGAGCTGTTTAATGTTGCCCTATTACATTTGATAACATCTGAAAAAGCTCGAAACATGTAAATACTTCTGCAAGGCACTTCACACATGACAACCACGTTCACTGAATTTTGAGTAGTCTGTATATGCCTGACCATTTGTCCTAATGTGTTTTTTTTTTTTTTCAGGTGTGTGTCCATGACTACTTGGCAGTGCGTATGTGTGGAGAGATGCTCAAAGATCCCACGGCGCCTGAAGTCCGCCTCTACGCCAAGACTCTGAGCAACCTGGAGCTCAGCAGAGAGGAGACAGTGAGGGACGACCTGATGACACTGCTGCAGCAGCTCGTACAGGTACAGATGAGAACAAGACCAAGCACTTTGGTGCCGTTAGGAAGCATTTTGAAACAAACTGGACTTGGATCTACGCTGCAGTTCCTCCTGTCTGACGGCTCCTCTTTGGCTCCTGGTAGGTGGTAAAGGATCGCGTTTGCCTCCGTGCTCTGGAGAAGATGCTGCATCAGCTGGTGGAGTCTAAAGAACAGGCAGAGGTCGTCAACGCCAGTGCTCTCCAACCACTGGACGTCAACGCAGACGGTACACACCTTTAGATATTCTGTGGTTGAGCAAATTGATGTGTGTAAATCCAGTTATACCTGCTGTGAAGGAGTGGTCTTATCACCTGAGAGATGCTGAGTGTATTTTTGAAAAGCTTTTATTTCTGTAAATATGCATTGTGTCTCTATAGAAGCAGCAACAGAAGATCTATCAAAATCCGCTAAGAGACCTAAGAGAGGTAACTCAGACCCTGTGCCTGTACATTCAGTTATTCACAGCAGTTTTATTTATAGAGCTCCTGACAGGAGGAGGAGGTGACTCAGCTCCAGGAGGTAACCTGAGTGTCTGTCTGCACAGGTCAAAGGAAAGCCAGCACTGCCAAAGGGGGCAGAAGGCCGAGCAGAAAGGCTGAGTCATCAGAGGAGAGGTGAGTTCAGATCTATCTTAACAGGACAGAAACATGCCAGTTTTCTTTTACAGAGCCATACCTTTACAGTCTGTGTGCATCCATGTTTGGCTGCAGTGATGGAGAAAATGTCCCAGAGTCTGTTCCTGTGGTGCGTTCGTCACGGAGGGCAAAAATTGCAGCTCTGGAGAAAACCAAACTTGATCTGAACCCTCTCATCAATCAAGAGGCCAATGTGTCGTGAATGTTCACTCTTTAAGTGTTTTACTCAGCAGGAACAGAAATGCTTGTCTTTTATTTGTCTCCTATTACTGTTGTTACATTGAGTGTCTATATAGTGATAATTATTCATTACCTTCTGGGTCTTAGTAAGTATAACGAAGCTCTAAACATTCATGGCTGATAACTATTGCTGTTATATCTTAAGCTTTCACTGAATTTATTTGTGTGCCATTATTTTTTCTGTCGTAACTTTTATAATAAAAACAAATAAATAGAAAAATAAGTTGTCTCCCTTACTACATGTATTAGTCATGAGTAACGGTAAGTAAATTTATTTCATTGGGTTTGTTTATTCGATTCTGATGGTATCACAGATTAGAATAACAGTCATTAAACTCTTCATGTTAATATTTATATGGTTCCTATGCAGCCTGGAATTGTATTTGCTTATTCAAAGTGAATAAAAGTAGGCAAATGAAATCCATTTATGTTTTGACTTTAATTTGTCCTATTAACTAATGCACTCCACCTTTGTTTCTTGCTCATGTTTTTTTATGTTTTCCTTATTTTCAGTCCTTGTGGAATTCTTCCTTCCTTGTCTCTCCCTGTCCTCTTGTGTCCAAAACGTGTAACTAGGGCATATATTCTAAAATTTTCTTATTTTGTCATTAGAATGACTGACTAAAAAAAGCTTGATTATTTTACTGTACATAATAAATGCATATAATACCCTATGAGTTTTGCTTTTTAAAATGAGACAAAAATTATTACATCACAATATTCTATATATCTACCTGCATATATAGAATATTGCAGGTAGATATAGATATTTTATCCTCAAATGGATAAAAATCAGCCTGTTTTAAACATGGATTAAACTTGTTTCAAAACTAAGCCTACAAGTGTCAAACCCTTTGGTTAACTCTAACTTGAAGGCTTGTTAAAGATATGTGCCGCCTTGGCCCACTCATACAGTATATTGTAACAATCACTCAGGATTTACTGGAAAAAACTTTATTGATCCAGTTACAGACACCTTTGATGCATCTGTAACGCACTGTATAAAAACACTTAAAAAACACACAACAGAGCACCAGGGTTATTCACCACAAGACCGAGCCTTACAAACCTCCCTTATGATAAAAATGCAACCAGTGACAAATCTATGCAAATGTGTAGTCAGTCATAATACTCACTGTATGGTTAAGTTTTGACCTATGTGCTCTTAGATGGCAGGAAAAGCAAACTGATCCCAGATTAGTGTTGGTCAATCAATTCTCCAGCCTCATCTATGACTAGTAAGCTAAACAGCAGTAGGCTTAGCACAGCCCCAGTGGAGGTAGGCATCTTAAGGGAGAAAAAAAAAACAAAAACACTAAAGAAGCAGTAACATCTCCCATCTATTCATATACTGTAAATAATGCTAGAAGTAGAATATGATTTAATGCTATGGTGGGAAAAAAAATAGTTTTGTTACTTTCCTGCTTCTTTGAAGAGAGAAAAGCAGAGCGATCTCTTTTAACCCATTAAATGTTGAAGTGTGAGGACATCGGTGACTGCAAGAGTACTGACATGTTTTAATGGGTTAAAATCTCATTACATGTCAATGGACAAAGGTGAATAACATCCCAGGCCAATGGTAACTGGGTACATCCATTTGTCTGTCAGCAATAAAATAATTTCTAAATAATGATAAATCATCTGGCTTTGTATTGCACCAAAGAGTTTCTAAGTTTACAGTAGGACCTGGGGGTGGGACATGGGCTGTGCAAAACATGGGAGGAGGAGCCTGTGTAGTGGGATTAATAATCTCACGTAGAATAGTGCAAGAAGTACATCTGGCAGCAACTAAGTGAATGCTGGAGGTGAAGACGAGACAGATTACGACTAACCACGAATGGACACAGAAAGCAAAGCTTATGTCCTACAACTGCTTGGTGGGACACAACAAAGAGCATTTAGTCACTGCAAGCTTGCAGATGTAAAAACAAAACAATTAAATGCTTTTAGTTGGGGTAACAAATTACTATCTTACCTAAAAGGGACATAAAGTGTCAATTCAGTTACAATTCAGCAAAGACCATTCCTTCATTACAAGTATTTTTGTGGTCTGCTAAATCAAAATAAACCAAGGGCTTGGATTAGACAAACATTGTTAAAGTATTTCAATGATTTATCTTCGATGTGATAAAAAACAAATTAAAGTTTGTATTTTAAGAGTGCTAAAATAAGAGCTGTTATAAATATAAAAAGTATATATTTAACAGATTTTAGAACAGGAGTGATTTTTAAATAGCAAAATTACAAACTGAAAGAACAGAAGTGGTGTTGACCTTCATGTGGGGTGGAGCTGACGGTGCTGTGTTGATGCAGTCGAGCTCCATCTTTCCTTACAAGGTTTCACTTTATAAATATTCAACCTATTAAAACTCTTGAAACTAATGAGTAATGCTCTAATATACACGATCAGAGAAAAGAAGCACATACATGTCCATGGATAACAATAGTGCAACATCAAGCTTTTTTTTAAGTTAGACTGCTCCATAGCTACTGAGTGTAAGACTGAACCATAGTGAGGCAGTTAGTCCACGTGGTCAGCTCAACATCCGAAGGCACCAGGTTAAACTGCAATCTCATCCCAGAAAGAGGAGGAGCCCTTGCTTCATTTAGGTTCCTGGCAGAAAAACATATTTTAATTTGACAGGCATCATAGTAATTATTAAATTTTAATGTCTTCAAATTGAAGAAATAGGAAAAGGGTAGTTACCAATAACATAGTCGCACCATCTTGGCCCGGTCAGGCCCCTCATTCGCGATTGTCTCAACACTTTCGCTGGTGGTGGTTGTGGTATTTCAGGGGATGCTACCTCAGACTGATTGTGTTTACCCCTCTGTTTCCCATTTGGGATCATTTTGGGTGCACAATCTGACCACTTTCTTGAGCAAGTCCTCTTGTTCAAGCTCCTTTTTCTTCCATTTCTCACAGCTTTAGCTATTCCTTCCAGGTCCTTCTCGTTTCCTTCAAAGAAGTCCGTAGAAAGCAAGCCATTATCCAGTGTCACAGTGCAAGAGTCCCCCTCCTCCTCGGTTGACTCGTTGTCTGGAGAGTTGATCTTCCTCAGAAACACACGACATTCTTTCAGCTTCTCGGGACTCCAGGCTTTTGAAGAGAGCTTCTGCTCTTTGTGGATATCAGCATGTTTCAGAGTTTGATCGACAGAGCAGGTGGGAGAACTTTCCTGAAGAGAGTCAGATAGCTGTTTTGCTGATCTGCGTAATGCTTTATGATGATTCAGTTGAAGAACATTTGCTATTGGCCTGTTTGAGGAGACCATTTTTCTTTTGCTTTCCTTTTTACTTTTCCACGATTGCCACCTCTCTCTTTCTCTCAAAGTAAAAAACCTTCTCCTCACTCTAAACAAAGTGGCCCGAAACTGAGCAGACAAGCTAAATCTCCACCACATAACACCTCGATTGTGTTTGCCCACTGCAAGTCTGGAAGCAAACAGTCGTCGACATATCTGATTAGCCTTTTTCTTCTTCCTCAGTTGTAGCATAGCCAGCTGATGCTGTAGAGGACTTTTTGGCACAGTCTTTGGAAACTTTTTGATATGCTTGCGGAGTCGCTCTGCCTGCGGACTGTGGCGAACACTTTTGTTATTGGTAGAACGAGGGAAGTGCATGATTTCAAATGGATTACGGGAGCTTGCCTTCTTGACAATATCCAAAGACTGTGTCTCGGTGGTCTGCATAAACCAGGAGCAGATCTGCTGCATGCTACAGGACCTTGGTTTGTTGGGTGAACAATCAAACAGCGCTCGAATCGCAGAGGACTTTTTTGACTTTCTGGTTACTGGACTGTTTCCCATCGTGTCTAGATTAGAATTATGGACCACTTCTTTGTCTTGGTCATCAGGAGAATCAGTGACCCACGTGTCAGAGATTACTCTTATCCTTCTGGCAAGCTCCTGGCTCATTATCTTCTCCTTAGCTGATGCCGCCCACCACCGTACCGTCTCTCTTGGGTTAAAGATTGATTCTACTGAAACCTTTGCCACTTTGCTCAGATTTTGAGTGATGCTTTCTCGCTCTTTTCTAGAAGGCTGCCGTTTTAGTGTCTGAGTTTCTGCACTAGCTTGTTGATCCTCCTGTCTCCTTTCACTGCTTGCCTTGTTTAAAAGAAGATTCTTGGAGCGCCTCAACAGAGCATGACTGCAGTTGTATGTCCTAAAGGTAGAGGTAGCAACAGCATGCACGAGGTGTATTGAGGGTTTCCTCTCCCTTTTTGAGTGCCTTAATGGTATAGTCTGATTTGGCAGTTCACATTTATTTCTATTCTTTGCTTCCACCACCTCCGTTGAATTACTTTTAATTGGTAATGGACTGCTGCCTATGCAAGGCTCTTTTTCAGATTCTAGTAGGAGTGCTTTCTTTGGAGGTTTCGCTTTAGGTGATATCCGGGTCTCTCTATTTATCTGAATTTGGCGACGTCGAGGTGACGCAGAAGTAACAGTGACTGAAATTCCAGAGATCTTAATTTTTGCAGGTCTGCCTGGTTTTCTCAAGGGCGCAGATTCAAGAGGCACCTGACTTTTAATGCTATTGATAGACTGAGTTGGGGGCTCTTTTGCAGTTCTAATAAAGCTAAATTCTTCTGGGGATGATTTAATGATACATGAGCTCCTTGTTGAGCAATGTAAAGAAAAGCCCAAGTCACTTTTAAGATCCACTGCATGGCAAGTATTGTTGAAATCTGTTTGGAGCTGGTCAAAACTCTCAGACACCATTCGTTTGTTTCTTCTCGAACGACCATACACAACTGTTATTTTAAGGTTCTTGGTGACATCGTCTTCAGCATCAGTTTTGGAACCTTTTCCATTTAGTGACTTAGACTCCGATACGGCATCTGAATCTTTTTGTTTTCGTGGACGGCCAATGGGCCTCTTCACTTTTTGCTCGAGCTGGGGTCCTAGTTTTCTTGGTCGGCCTGGACGTCGTTTTGGAGGAGTGGTTTCAGCGAGGGACACCGACTCACGTGGTGATCGCTGGTTCTCAGTTTCAGACAAACGTTTGGATGGAGTACCATCACTTGTTCTTGCACTGCTTTTAGGTAAAGAGGCAGCTGACCTAGGTGAAGACTGACATGTTGCTGATTTGGCCAGTGATGATGTAGGTGATTCATGTGAGGTAACTGCTTTTGCTGGTGAAGGACTCTTCTTTACTGCATTATCCTTGCTTTGGCTTTTGTGCTTCTGAGGTGTCCCTGCCCATGAAGACTCTACACATGGGTCAAATGCCTCATCTGTTTGCAAACTAGAACCGGAACCTGCCGACTTAAGACTATACTTAACTCCTTCATTATCCTTCACTTGGGATACATACATGAGCTTTATTGGGCTGATGTACTGAATTTTGGGGCTAGGTGGGCTGCTAACATTTATTGTATTTTGGAGCCTCTTCAAAGCTTTTAGTCTTCTTGGAGATGGCCGAAGCCTTCCATATGCAGAACTATCACTGCTATCAGTTTCTTTTTCAGGGCTCTCTTTTTGAGAACTCCCCTTTTCAATGGCCACAGTTTTCTGTAAGATCTGACATTTACCCTCTGACTGTTTACACGCTGGTTCAGATGGTTCCTTAGGTGTTGGGTCAAAGGTAAGGTTCCCTTTGTGTTCCTGTGGGTACGGAGGGGTTTTACTGTCTAATTTTGCTAGGGTGATGTCAGTTTCTACAGATGAGGCATGAGAAATAGGAGTATGCCATGTGATGTAGGAAGAAAGCCGCTGTGGAGGGACTATATTCCTCACAGACTTTCTTATTCCCCTGGACTCATGTGACTTACATTTCTGCCCCTCATTCATTGGACTATGAGTACCTTTATCTGGTGTGCTGTCTGTATCATAGTTTTGAACTAATATGGCTTCTTCTTGGCTCCACCCACACCCTTCATTACAGTCAGTAGAAATGGGAGTCATCAATACTGTCTGTGCTTGCACTGCATGGTCACCTTTTAGAACTTGTTTTCCACGTGTATTCAGCAGCTCAGGGGCATGTCTAATATTAGAAATGGTAAGCTCACCTTTGCCAAAACATGTTATTCCTTCTCTCTTTTCCTGATCAGTCTCAAGTTCATCTGTTACCATCACTGCCTTCACATCTTCCTTAGCTTTGTCCCTGTCACTTTCAACAGAAATTATGCATGGTGTTCCCTCATTAACCCCTCGATCTAGATTCTTTTCAAGTTCTACCCTTGCTTCTGTCTCTCTTTCATAAGCTTCTTTAATTAGATCTGAGTCTGGGGAAGTGACAGAAGTAGGTATAGATATGTTTTTTGCTTTCGTTCTTACTTTTTTAGCCTGCACCCCCATTCTCTGACTGTATGACAGATCAAGCATGGCCAGCTCCCTTTTTATTGCTAAAGCATTCCTTCTGGCACATGCATCGTCAGCAGGTGTTGCAGTAGCGACCTGAATTTCCTGCCGCCGACGGGAACGGGTGTTAGGTGACTTTGGCTCTTTGTTATGATGCTGGTTAAACAGCTCACTAAGATTGTAGTCACTAGCACTGCCTGTGTGGAGCACTGTGGTAATGATTTCAGTCAGCTGGGCATCAGCATGGAATGGCTGGCTGGTTGAGGCATCAGGGGACTGGTCCTCAGAAACATAAAGAGCTGTTGTAGAGACCAGAGTAGGGTCTGCTGTGATGGTGTCCAGATTACGAGTGACACGTCTTACAATATCCTGCAGCGAACTTCCCCCCAGATTCTGTTCTGCCTGATTATGTCCTACAGTCTTATACTGCAGCTCAGCGTCTGTGGATGCATCTACACCTGCCATGTGGCAAGCACTCCTCTGACTGTTTTTACCTGTAAGGTCAGCTTCCTTCCCCTGAGTGTGATAGGAAAGTGATGGTGGCTTTTCATCCATTTTCTTACTGATATCTTGGGGAATAGGAGAAAGACGAGGAGGAGAAGGACTACGCTCTCTGTTCAGGACAGTACAAGCGCTATCCCCATCTCCAAAACCCGTTTCTTCTCTGGTTCTAACAGGTGTCGGACAGATATGGGGTTGACAATAAGAACAGGAGCAAGACAGGAGTTTCTTATGAAATACAGACCTGCATAATCTAGAGGAGGACGTACACAGCGGGGACTGTGTAGACGAGACATTTGACAACAGCATGTTTACACAGCCTGCTGCATGGCTCTGGCTGGAATTACAGTGTAACGTCTCAGAGCATGGAGCTGGACACTTTTCTGTCCTGCACCTCTGCACACAGTCGGAGCTTGAGCTCTGCTGACTTTCACTGTTACAGTCTTTGAAAGAGTGGTGATGAAGGCTGCCATAAGATTCAGAGTCCCCAAGATGGTATGGGAAACTGCATCGACTTTGATTACAATCACCTGAAGGGCAGTAGAACCTGTAGTGACGGGTGTTACATTCATTTAAAAAGACTGAATGGGGTTTTATATCAACTTGTGGGTTTACGCCACAGTGACAGCAGTAAAACTCAGCCTGACCAACTGATCTGTGAAATGAGAGCAATTTTTCCTGATGAGCTAGTTTAAGGATTTGGTAGAGTAAGGACTGGTGTGGTGGGCAGAGAGAACGTAGAACGGCATCCAAAGCAGAACGATGGTGTAATGTAGTCCCTCGTTGTTCCACAACTCCCCCTTCTTCTGTAACAGATGGCAGCCAGGAACTAAAAATAAAAATGCAAAACCTTCATTTAGAGGGATATACCGAAACAAACAAGTCAGCAAATAATTGTTCACAAAGAATTTCAGCACGGCTGTCACCAAGTATAAATTGAGATAGAAACAGTAAGACCTACCATGACAAACTGACTTTGACTTAGGATTGTATTTGAATTTGTATTTATGATTGGATTGAGCTGACTATGTATTTCTGTACAGAGCTGTTTATCCAGACTTGAGATAACATTTATTGTGAACTGACACTATTGCTGCGTATGTATGGTATACATGACGAGCGAATGTTTACGTGGAGAGATGTTTCAACATGATCATATAGTCTGTGGCAAGTTGATGGTTAACTGCTGTTAAGATTATGTATACTGCAGTGCTAAATATGTAGGAAGGCAACATGGGAGCGACCTGTGGCATAATGCTTCCTCTTAAAACAAAAGTAGACAATATAGTATAAATGGGCATACATGCAACTTCTTCTAGGGTGAAATAAAAGTATAAAACAGACAGTGAAATGATATTGCTTTGTTTTTGCTGATTTTCAACTTAATACCTTAAAAGATTGCTCTAACTGGACAAAATAAACAAACCATGTCAATTCAGCCCCCCTGCACTGAGGAGAAGCCGTAACTCCAGACAACTCGGCAAAATATATAAAAACATTATTGGTGGTAAGAGTACTGGTAATATCTTTTTTTCTTAAATTGTGAATATTAGTATTTATATTACACATTTAATTTATGGAGAGCTTGTTCTATACCAGTGAAAATTACTTGTGCCATGTAATTATCCCCCCATCTCCAGATTCTCTCATTTTTGGAGTTATATGGATTATAATTTTATGAAAACTATTTATTTAAGAACAATTATTTATAAAATTACATGAGCTGGAGATTAATGAAGTTGTTTTGCATGTCTAGATATGAAACTGTGGTCCTCATGGTCCATATTTTGCCAATTGGTGGCTAGCAACTATGTCATTAAATAATTTCCCTTGACAGGAAGTATATTTCTGCATTTTTATTATAAAATTCAGAATTTAGCTTTTCAAGCACAATCTTGCTTTAAAAAAATCCCAATTTGTTGCCGGTAAGGTTTTTTGATTAACAAAAAATGAAATTGCTAAGACTAAAATATTTTAGGTAAGCATGATGTAAAGCTGCCATTTTATTGCACTATATAGGCAGTTCCTCAAAAACAGTAAGAACAGCTGTCCATGTCAAAATATAGTGTGCTACAAACATTTTTGGAATTAAAGCCAGTACAAGTTACTGATTGATGTGGAGAACTGTTTTATTTATCAGCTGCTGAAGGCGACCGAGACGTTCTGCTGAACGCAGGAGGAACGATTGTAGAAGCACTCAAAGGCATTTTCACATTGTATGGCAACAGTATGTTTGTATTAACATTTCTGCCAACAAAGTAACAATTTCAAAATGTCGCCTATTGTTCAAAACAGCCAACAGTTACAGATGTTTTCCAGTAAAAATCAAATATTCAGCAACATTAACTTTAATAGTGTTAAAGAATAAATTTTTTCTACCTGATAATTAAGTACTTTCTGGGTCTAGACCTTGTCAAGGACAAACTTTACAAAATATAAAATTACATTCTGTAGTGTTCTTGTTGAGTTATAATAATCAAGGTAATTTCTAAATATCACTTAAATTATTTTATAGAAGCATAAACACAAAAACACAACACTGAGGAAATTCTGTCAGTTCTGGACTGAAATCATATAAGTTCAAAAGTGTTCATGCACTTGTAGCATTACACATCACACTGGATGAAAGTGCCCCGTTGTAAATTACAGTCTACAGTCAAGCCAAAAATCACAGTTACGCATCACAATTCCTAAATAACAATGCATACCACAACAAAATAAGATTCTACAAAAGAATAAATAAATTATAGTGCAATAGTTGATTAATGCATAAATATAAGATTAATGAAGTTGCTTTACTGATTTGCAAACAGTTCAAACAAAAATAACTCTTCACCTAAGAACCCTAATGTCTATACACAACGTATAGCAATTAGTCTTTTGCATTAAAACATTACTGTGTTCTCATTTGTTTGTGGGAAATTGGGCTTGGTTATAATTTGATCGGTCAGCCCTTTTCACACATGCAGTTTTATTTAATCTGAAGGCTTCATTAAGCTGAAACAGTGTTCTCCAAATTACCTAAAATGTACCTTTGTAAAACCTTCATCCCACAGGTACAGAAAATTCCCAAGTTGAACCACTACCCTGCGTCTGAAACCGTGTTTGAGTTCTCAAGCTCATCTGTGAGCTGAAACACTCAACAATTTTTACATGTGGATATTTAAGTACCTGTACATATATTTTCTAGATTTTATTTTCATTTTACCTGATTTAAATATATAACATGTGTGAAAAGGGCCTTTGATACAATAAGCAGCCATCGCTGTTTACAGGGATATTCTCTTGGCATGAACCCATTGTATTTTTACTCCAGGTTATCATACCGTGAGTACCTAAAGTAATACTGTGTAGCCTGAGACACAGTGAACAAAAAAGTTGTAGAGACCATCACACAAAAAATACTCATATACAACAATAGAAAATTGGGGGAGGGGGAGCTTTTGAAGGAACATGGCAAATATCCTTATAGATTTGAATTTCTCCATTAAATGGCTTTCTATACATATAGGAATTAAAGTATTGGTAATGACTATAGACTTAGGCTCTCTTCCATGAGAAACAAACAGCTCATAAATGTTTCTAAACAAATAAGAGCTTCATCACATGTAATGCCAAACCGGACACTGGACGTATGAGATTCAGAGGTACTGTATAATAAGATGAGGTCAGATCGTGTAAGAGCACAGGAAACAGGCAGGCTAGCATAGCAGCAAAATAAATCACGGCAGCTTTGTGTGGGTAACCCTGAAATGCTGCTTTGGTAATAGCACTATTCATGACAATAGGCCCATTTGAGAGGCAAACATTAAAAGTACCAACATCTAGAATTTTCACAAACAGAAGAAGCAGCAGCTTTTAAGCCTTGCATTAAATAGTTACAATCAGAAAGACATTTCACACAAAAAAACCTATTGTAGTCTCCAGTAACCAACAAATAGTTATCGACAATGCGCCCTGTACATGCAACAAACGCTAATCTGTCTTTCAGCTTCATGCTCTTCTCTGCATCTTTGAGTCTTAGTTTTATATGAGTGTTCAACAAAGCTACACACCTATGTGCGGGGAGAACAGTCGAGTAAAGTTAAGCAGCAGTCATGTATGAGGTTAGCAGTAATACAGCTACTGTAACAGAGTTAAGTAAATATTTGATAAGAAAAGAACATTGTTTTCGAGCAGTACATGTACAAAGAACAGACGTGTCCCCAAGCTTCTCAGTGCACAATGTAAAACATGCGGCACAGTAGCATTCCAACAAATGTTCCAGACAAGCCCACACAAAATAAAAGCACACAAAAGTTATTTTTAAACTAATCTCTTGAACATAAAACTCTGTATGTCATGTACAATCTCCCTGTTATCAGAGGTGTTTAACAATGTTAGTAAATACCTCTATAGTTGTAATGGCTCTAAGTCACTTGAGAAGCTCAGGTAAAACCCAGAGAGATAAAAAAGTTGAAAATCACAATCATCAATACTCCACTACCATGGAGTTCCGAGAACTGATATAAACCTGAATAGCCTAATAGTCTAACAGCTAAGAAACAAATATGAGAGTCACACTTTATTTCAGAGCTCCAGAGGTTCAAAGCTGTGTTTTTCAGAACTGATCCTCAGCAGAGTTAACGCTAACAATTAGGGCCAGTTTTCCCACTGAAAAACACAACAATAATTTGCCATATCACAACTTCCTACATGCAATACACATCAATAAACTAATTGTAAAATTATTGAATTTTTGCAGTTTCATAACTCTTAAGTATAACTTCATTTGTGCATTATTCTGAGAACAGTGCTGTACTTCTCATTTTCAGACCCAAATGGGGTCACATAAGATTTATTTATAGTAGACTGAGTAGATTAAAGAGAATTATTTAGAATCATTAGTTCTCTAAATGGGTACAAAATGTCACCCTTTGCATGGTTTGTACGAAACGTCTTGTTACAGACTGCTTCATTTCATAGTAGTTTGAAATGGCATTGTGGGAAAAAAATTATCGGCACCCAATTTAAAAGAGTGCATAAGATTGGTATTGCACCTTCAATAAACTAGAATTTGTGGAAAAAAATTAATACAATTAAAATTCACAAAGCTCATTTAACTGAATTGGTTTTGAGAATCTGGTTTAGTAGTTCATGTACACTAAAGATGCAGTGAGCACCACAGTTACCTGAAAACTGCGCAATTAAAAAAAATAAATCTTGTCAAAAAAACAGCCAAGGACCATGTCAGAAAAATACAACCTCAAGTGTGACTACCACATCACAGACACACAAAAGACCTGAATATTAATATCAATGTGTTTCTTAAAGGCAAGAATTGAATTTCTGAAAGTCTCCAGAGAACTTCTATCTTGTAAGAGTTGGTTTGTTCAAGTGTTGAGGACTTTGAGGCGTTCTGTGGTCTAAAAACTCTTCGTGTCGGCAGCTAATGCAAGACTTCCTGAGTTACTGGAATTGGTCTTGGTACCGGATCCAGACAAGTTGGAACTAGATGAAGAAAAGGTAGCAGATTTCTTTTTGGGAGGGTTCTTCAAAGTTCCAGTGCGTTCTTTGACTTTGTATTCCAGTGTGCTGTGTGGCACTCCATAAACTCCTTGAGCTTTGGAGACACTCATGCGGCCAGCCATCACCATGGTAATGGCTTCCTCCATCAGGTCATGGTTGTACTGGCGATATCTTCCCCGTTTCTTCCTGGGCTGTTTGTCTTTATCCCGGCAACCGTCTTCTGGCTCATCCAGTGAGGATCTGCGTGGTCCCAGACGATGAGGTATTTGGCTGGCGCTGTCTGAACAGCCTTGTGCCAGCAAAGGCGATCTGAGTTTGAAGAAAGATAAAGGTCTGGCAGATGCCGAAGACATACTGGCAGTACCCTCTGTTGGCGAGGTACTTTGATGGAGATCTTCAGTCGTGCTGCAGTTCTCTGCTGACACCGACATGGAACGAACCTGAGGAATCCGCAGGGATGTGGGAGATCCCAAACTGGGAGGTGGACTTGTTGGTCGCTGAAGAGCGTTCCTGAGCTGGGACAAACAATAGGGGAGGGTCTTTTGTTGGCCACTAGGCTGATAGAAAATGAGAGTAGACAATGGGAAAATAAACTCTGAATTCTCCTCTGCCCCTCCCCCAATTTCCGCCTGTTCCGCGCAAGCTGCCACCTTCTGCAGGACAAGGCGGGCTTCTCCTCCCAGTGTTGAGGACATCGCATTGTGTGAGGTTGCCTCATCCTTATAGTCCCTGCCACCTTGCTTAAGCTGATGCAGCACACCCAGCTTCCCATCAGTCCAGCTTTCCAAACCTTGCTGCAAGGTTTGCAGGGGTATCCCATAGAGCAAGGCAGCTCGCTGCTCCTGCAGCCTCCCTGAGCGGATATCCTTCAAAGCCTTGGACAGCAACCCCTCAGACAGCTCCCAGCTCCTCTCAAAGTACTCGTTCGGCTTGTGCTGCCTCCTAGGGATGGGAGGACCAAACAGCAGGGTCAGGATGGAGGTGATGATGGGGGTTGGCTTAGGGGACAGGGTGGGGTGAAGACTCAGGGGTCCACTCCTTTATGCCTTGTGTTGGTAACATCACTGCAACTGTTTCATGTCTGTATGTTCTCAGTCTGTTTCACACACTGCTGCCTGTCTGTCACACACACTCTGTGTGTGCAGCAAAGCCTCTTCACGTCCAGGTGGGACAGTCTGTGAATGGCATGCAACCCCTGTAGCTTTGAGATATCCAGGGACTTTTACATGTTGGTCATAAATAGTTCAATAAAAGAGGAAGTAAATGCGTTGTGGAGTACTGCAATGATGTCCTTATTGTCTCATTGTACAATCCTGGGGTGTTGGTAATGGTGAAGCCTTTATTGTGACGTTACCGCTCAAGAGATAAAAGAGTCAACCCCATGGAATCAAAGTATCAATATCAAATATAAGCTAGCTTTTACAATATTGTGCAGTAGTCATAACCTTTGAATGCTTGTACATTTTCCAGGAATTACATCCCCAAACTTCACTGTAGTTTGTTTTCATTTAATGTGATACACCAACACACAACAGTATATAAAGGTAGAACAAAAGGAAGACAAGGCAAGATTTTAAAATGTCTTTGCTAATAAAAATCTGGATGTGCATTTCTATGCAGCACCCCTGAGCCAATAGTTTGTGGAACCATCTCTCTTTGAAACTAACTGCAAGTTTTTTGTTGTGTGTCTTACCTGCTTGTTGCATTTACAGATTGAAATTGCTCAAGATAAGTCAGAAGCGATTGTGACTGTATGTTGGCATAAATTGTAGAGTCTTAACAAAAATTCTCAATTCAGTTGTGGATTTTTACTAGACCGGATTGGAATATTGTGTTATAACCCAGAATTAAACTTCTCACCTTTACCCCCGAACTGTTTTGTGTGTTCCTTGGTCTTCATGATGCAGTTTGTTCACTAATGTTCCTTGACTATCTACTGAAGATTTCACAGAACAGATTTATACAAAATGGCTGAAAAATGTATCACAATATACAAATTTCCTATCAGTCAATGTTAATTATTTATTATCTTTTCGTTTTAAATATCGGATATTAGGGCTGGACAATATAGCTAGAAAATGTATCACGATGTAAGTGTTTCGCATCAGTCGATATCAAGAATTACTGATTAGTTTTTTGTTTTAAATATTGGAAATAAGGCTGTTGCACTTCTTCCTTCACTTCACATTGTTTCTTATTTTTAAGCAATTATGAGGCACAGTGGAGAAACACGAAACTCGTGCACCCCAAAAAGTGAGTGAGTTAATGCCATTCATCTTGCTTAGATGCAAGAGAAAGGTTGAGGGGCTAAAGACTTTCCTCTACCTACATCCCCCATAATGCTTTGTGGTTTTGAATCAGAGCTCTGTGAAATTACTGAACATTCTATCTTATTTACTATTGATATTAAAATATATATTATTACTGATTTATTGCCCAGCCCTAAGACACAGGTGGACTATTTACTAATTAGGCGTCTTCTGAAGGTAACTTTAGAATCCCATTTAAGTGTAAGACAGAAACTAAGCACAAATGGATGCCACTGCATTTTTAATCACAATTTTACCAGTTTTATTGATTAGCTCACATTTTTTAAATCTATGTATGCCTTTTCTTCCACTTTTTGACTTTACACTACTCCAAGTTGGTTTATCACATAAAGACACTAAAATACAATAAAGCTTGTGGTTGTACCGTAGCAAAAATGTGAAAAGATTCAAGGGATGTGAATACTTTTTTAAGACAATGTATGATTACAAACCCGTACAACAGAATTGTATTATTTTGGTTGAAGAGCTGCCCGTTGAATAATTTACAAGAAAGAGCTATTGCAAAACTACAAGTCAGTCAACAGTGTTTAGGCTGAAGCACCCATCTTAGTATTGACTTGCGAGAAGATGAAAGGATCAGCAGCACCAATTTGGTAATATTTTATTGCCAGGGCATTCTTTGATAAAATGCCAACATGCCAAGTTACTCTTATTCCCTCATAACTTTTTCTCTCTTAGAATATCCCAAAAACTTTAAACTAGATAAATCCATGCAAAATAAAACTCTTACCCTGAGGCGTTGGAATTGGATGATGTTGTTGCAGAGCTTGTGGAGTTCCGGTTTGAGAGATCCAACACACCATCTGTTAAAAAGCAAAAATATTTCATAAATATAAAACTGTACGGAGTCGTTTATTTTGATTCGAAGTATTTTAGCCTCCAACAGCTTTTCACACCTGTTCGGTTCACTGTGAGATCCAGAGGAGCATCTGATGTCTCTGGCACCGGAGATGATGGTCTTGTAACTCCATTTGTTGTGGTACGGAGCAGGCACTTGGATGCATACTCCTCAGCAAACTTATGTATCATCTTCTTCATCAATTCATGAGCAACTAAAGGTATTTTGGGATCACAATCCAGGGTCACATCTGAAACGCAAAGAGAAGCGATCGAGATGAAAGTTAAAATCAACTCAACTTTCAGCTGACAATTTGTATGATGGAGCAAAGATGAGCTCGTAAACGCAACTTGAAGCTCATACAAACACATAAATTTGAATGTGAGCATATCGCAGTACATTAAAATTCAAACAATAAAGCTTAGGAAAAAAAAGAACACTACTTTTAAAAAGGTGGTGTAGTGTAGAGTATTAAAAATGTTCTCTCATTTTCTTATGAACACAAAAGGCAAACGGTAGTAAAACTAAAGATTAACTTGTTAAAGTACTGCCCTTTTATGTTCTCTACTGGACACATAAAATCCAGATATAAACACACAACCTTTTCCTTGCTAGATCCAAAGTACAAGAACATTAACTTTTTTTTTTTTTTTTACAACTTTTGAGTTGCTGACATAGGCAAGTAAATAAAATATTTTCCTCAACTTATTCCTCAGATTTGTCAAAGACTAGGTGAAGCATCAGCATCTGTTGTTGGTTTTAACTAGGCAAAGACTAACTACTTTCACAACAATACTCATACACTGGGACAGGTTTGACACAAAGTAACATCATGTTGCACTTTTTGTTGGGGGCAGAGATTTGCAGACAAGGTAGGTAGGCTGACTTCACTTTAAATATCAAACATGAAACAGTTCAAACTATTGATGTCCCACGTGAGGGGAATTTGTGCCCAATCAGGTAGTTTCAGACTCAATCGGAATTAGGCCTTACATTCTGATTAGACTGGTATCTATTCTAAACACAATAATAACAGTTAGTATCTACTGCTGTGTAGGGGTGTAACGATACAATAATCTCGCAATATGAGACAATATACAATATTCTGATGATACAATATGTATCACAATATTTGGCAAACAATACAATTCGATATGATTCGATGCAACTTTACGATTTTCTGAAAGACTTTAGAAGGACAGAGGGATTTTAGTGACATTTTGTGTTCCACAGACTTGGATTTAATTAACTGAAAACTAATTAAAAGCACCAACTACACAATACCTGACTCTGATTGGACAGAGTCAAACAGTCTACAGCTGGACAAAATGAATCAAAGATGCAGTGGAAAAAATTAGTTTCTGTCATTTAATTCATGTGGACTTGACATAAAACTCGAGGACATTATATCCCATTGACAAAGTAGTCCCACATTGTGATTACTGATGCTAATATTTATCTATATATGTATGTGTTTACAACAATAATTTTCCTAATTGGTCTTTATCTAGGGAACACATTTAAAGAATTTATTTATTTGATATTTTCAGCTTCTCGGATCATAGAAATGATCCGAGAAAGCATACATCAAAAAAGATTCATACATGTTCTTTGTTTTTGGGGGGGGTTTTAAGGCCAAAACAGGGAACACAATCAATAATAGACTGACCTTTCTTGTGAAACACAGCTTGAAGGAACTTGTGTGCTGATTGGCTGCTCTCAGAGATGGTTGAGGTCTGACAAGGAGAGTAATCAGAAGGGGAGGAGAGAGGCGACACAGCTGCAGGTACTTGGTCCTACATGGAGGAAAAATAATCACTTATCTTATTGGGTCTTCATTCAGATTTTATATTATACTGTGTGAGATTGTGCATTTGACAATGTCATCAAAAATCCTTACATTGAGTTTGTCCAGTGGCAGATTACA
Organism: Brachyrhaphis terrabensis; assembly: GCA_903067065.1. Lineage (NCBI taxonomy): Eukaryota > Metazoa > Chordata > Actinopteri > Cyprinodontiformes > Poeciliidae > Brachyrhaphis > Brachyrhaphis terrabensis. The sequence continues at coordinate 4,076 of CAEGAG010121719.1, read as the reverse complement.
GAACGAACATGTTGAGAGGCTTGCCTCTGCTGACCAGTCATCCAACTCATCAGGTTCACAGTCTGTAAAACATAACAAAACCTCTGCATTTCCTCAAATACAGCTTGACCCATTCTGGGTAACATGTGATAGGTCTATTTCTTTGGCATCATGTTTACAACCTTTTCACCTTTCATAGCAGAAGTCAACATGCATTTTTTTTAGCTATTGAGAAATTAAACTGTGGATTTAACATGAGACCCAACAAAAGTGGTGGGTGCAAAATTCAGATGACACTGGGAACAGCAGAATGTGCAACAAGCAAACTTCATATTCACGGAGAGATTCAACGTAACTTGCAGATCATAATTTTACAACAGCTGTGTGACTTCCAGCAAAATCTCCCCTTAACTGCTGGCAGGCCACACTGCTATCCTAATTCAAAAGTACATGGCGTTTCAGTTGCTATGACATAATGCTATAAATAATCACTGTTAAGGAGAAAGATTAAATAAAACCTACTCAGTAACATAACAACAACAACTTGGTATAGGATGACAGAAACCACCACTAGATTATTTCAAAATCTAATGTAGATCTCTAGTTTGATACCTTAAAACCTTGTCCACCACAGTCACTTAAATTGATTAAAAATGACTAATCAATAAATTCACTTTTCTGGACTGTGGGGCTGTTTTACAGATTAAATTGATTGCTTTTTGCATACGCCCAGATCTCAAAGTCAATCCTATTAAATATGTTTACTACCATATTTCCAGTGTCTCAAAATTATTTCCTGTCCAACAGTAACTCTGACAATGGTGGATGTTGTACATTTTATTATATTTTCTGACTTGCAACACACAGTGACTGTTACTAATCTGTCTTCAATCTGTAGCATCAGTGTGTTTTTGTAGCAATAGCCTTTGAGTATAAACTCAAAAATGTTTCATATGTTCCAGTACAGCAAAAAAAAACTGCTTGACCTGCCAATTCCAACCGCTACCGATTTTTCTTATAACCGTCTCTGTCAAGTTTAATAAGATCACAATGCACCTTAATTGTTCCAATCCCAGTGACTAGTAGCTGTGAAACAAAACAAACTTGTTTTAACTGCACAAGGTTGTCCTATAAAATAAAAATGTTAAGAGCACTGATGTCCAAACTACTAAATTAACTAAACAAAATAATTGATTCCTTTTCATTTAAAATTTCATTTCACTTTTTTTTCCAGTTCTCTCTCATGACAGAACAAAAGGAGACAGGGGGTGATTTTCAAACCTTGAGGAGGTAAATAAGACTGATGGATAAAATCGGTTTCATATTCAAAATATTGGCTGAAAGACTAGAGCACTCCTAGATCTATGGCATTAACCTAGTCAAAAAAGTTCTAATAATATGTTAAATTTTGACACATTAATATATTTACAGTCAGACTCATGACTTCCAAGCATGCTTTAAAAACTATATATTTATTAAGGTCTGCTGTTTTGGAATAACTATATAGCATATAGTGTATTGTGTTGTATTTATTTTTTTGTCCATAGAGGACATTTTACATTTTATGTTCCCTAATAAGCATGTAAAACTAATATCTCTTAAAGCATTGATAACTATTTTCATAAAGCATACAGGTTTTAAGTTGCATGTATTTTTTCAGTGAATATCAGCAAAAACTGAATATGTATCAGTTTTTGAAAGGCTGTCCTAGTTCCCTGTGGAACATATTAATCGTTAGCTGAACTAAAACGGGTAAGTGACAGAGGAATGTGGACATGTTAGAGGTAGGAATAAATACAGGAAATAGGATTTAGCATAAATGTTGAGTTAAAATGTTGAAACAAAACAATACCCCAGTGACTATGACCTACTGGACATATGTTATCTGCATACAAGTGTAATTGAAAATATGTCAGCTGTGCATAGGTGGAATGCACAGGTGTTGGTGTTCAAACATAGGACAAGGTCCTGCTGTTTTGGGAGCCATATTGTGACATAAACAACTAGTAATATTACATTTGTGCTTTAAATGCTGCAACACATAAAACAGGTCAACTAGTTCATGACTGATCGTCAAAGATCGTTTGTTTAAAACCTGAGTGAACCATCATCCAGAAAAAATAAAAAATCAACAGCTGGCACCTCAAAATAGTCATAAGTAGGAATATTTTTAAGTCAAGTTTCAAATGTCAAAAGGTACCTTTGTACTCCACAAGGTTTCAGGGCGTTTAAAAACAGGCACACTCATCAGTTTGACAGTCTGCTCGCAGTAATGCAACGACCAAAACACTTTGAGTATAAAGGATTAATAACCTACCCACAAATAAATTAAGGTCTCTCAGCAGCATTGGGCCATAAATTCCCACCAGAATACTTTCAAACCCTGCAAGACAAAAAGTAACACACTGTCACTTATATAAATGTTATATTATGACGTTTTATCACGGTCCTAATCGCGTTATTTGTTAACGTAAATCCACACAAGGCCTAGGAAAAAACGTATAATCGTGCCGATGCGGTTTGTTCGAAACTCAATTGCAACAATAAATATATTCAAAGGTTAGTAAGACCTTTATATTATCTTATAGATTAAGTGGCAGACATTGGGTTAGGTCCTTATTTTCATGTCAGACAATAAACCTTGTCTACCGTTGGCTTGGACTAAGCTAGCATACTCTTGACACAACCGGATTTCTGAGGCAGTAACATAAAAAGGGGTTCAACATGGCGCTAAATTGATAAAAGTCGTTAACTTGAGCCATCTACAGGGTTTTATCCTTCTGATGCGACATTAGCTTTCTCTGCGTATCAACAAAACCCCTCCCATAAAGGTTAGCTGAAACGTAAACCTAGCCTAGCATCACGTTAGCATAGGCGATATATATGAATGTGTCAGTAAACAAACAAGGTAAACGTCATTACTACATTACAAATACGTTATTATACCACGCCGTGATACATGTGTGAAGCTGTCCAACTGACACGGAAATGCCTAAAAAAACAAACACCGGCTAACAGCTAGCTGGCAAAGCTTGGACAAAGGAGCTAACACGCAAGCTAGTTGCTACAGTTATAAACTACCTACAGTACCGACAGCAACCAGCAAGCTACTAGCTAGCAAGGCAGCTTAGGTCGGAGCAGCGCTCTTTATTGGCGGCTAAAGCTAGCCAAAACAACTGAGTTGTTTTTGAAAAACTAAAACATGACAGGATTTCATACCAACGAAGTGTACCAGTCTATGTCGCCAGGAATCAAGTTCCCGCCGAAAACCTTTCCTTTCTACCATGCATCTGGTGCATTGCACGGCCGCCATTCTCTCAATCCCTACCCCCTCTCTCCCTCTCTCTCTGCTGAGAAGAGACGGGATGAGATTGCCGCATAAATGTTCCACCAGCAGTTCACCACTAGAGGGAGCTGAGATAACGACAAAAAGCCACACAACTTCACATAGCCTTGCAAAAATATGTTTACATTACATTCATCCATAGACCAAGTCATTGACTTTACCCGCTTGTGCTTGCAGGGTCACAGGGGGCTGGTGAATATCCACAGCGGCCAAAGTGTTTACACATCTTGAATTTTTCTATATTATGTCATATTGCAACTGAATTCTTCAGTGTATTTTGTTGGGAAACATAACAGCGTGTAAATATGCAGAGGAGGGAAAAAGATAACAGGCTTGTTTTTTACAAATAGAAATCTGAATGCTTTTGTTGTGCCCTCATATTCAGTCCATTTAATCTAAAGGGGAGTCAAACTCCAGTCCTCAAGGGCCACTGTCCTGCAGCTTTTAGATGTGCCAAAGGTACAAAACACTGTAATGAAGTGGCTTAATTGCCTCCTTCTTGTGTAGACAAGTTCTCCAAAGCCTTGCTAATGACCTAATTATTCTATTCAGGTGTGGTGCAGCAGAGGCACACCTAAAAGTTGCAGGGCAGTGGCCCTCCAGGACTGGAGTTTGACACCTGTGCCAGAGCAGTGTTTCCCAATTCCAGACCTCAAGGCCCCCTACCCTGCATGTTTTAGGTGTTTCCCTTCCGCCACACACCTGGATTGAATATGTGGCTGATTAACAGGCTTCTGCAGCACTTGATGGT
>CAEGAG010121706.1:0-13998 GCA_903067065.1 Brachyrhaphis terrabensis | reverse complement strand
AGCGCCCCCTTCACTTCCGGAGTGCAATGGTCCCATTTCCAAATAAGGTCTGAGACTGACAGCGGTCCGTCCCGCCCCTTCCTGTTAGCTGCAGAGAGGTGGACCTGAGCCAGTCAGAAATACCCACAATGCACCTGGGAAAGAGTGAGCATAATGAAGCGTATGGTTGTCCTCTGCAGGATGTGAAGGCACAGCGCAGCGTCCCTCTGATTGGCTTCGAGGTCTCGCCGCCCGAGTCATGTGACCGCCTGGAGCGCCGCCACGCCTTCAAGATCTCCCAGAGTCATCTGACTCTCTACTTCAGCGCTGAGGGGGAGGAGCTACAGCGCAGGTGGATGGATGTGCTGTCCAGGGCCGGCAGGGGGGAGGAGCCTCTCATCCATCTGCCAATCGTGGAGAGCGTGGAGGAGGAAGGGGAGGAGCTTGATGGCGAGGCAGAAGGAGAAAACACCTGATTTCACTGGAGTGAAGACGAAGATGAGGCTGAATCTGGAAAACCTGTCCTGGTTGGACCGAAGAAAAAACACAGCCTGAACCAAACCCAAGTTAATCCAGAACTACGCTCCGAAACAGACCAGGTCAACCAGAACAAACATAGAAATAATCTATAATTTACCCAAAACCAAACCACAACTAACCTACGACAAACCCAGTAACAAAACAGGAGAAATCTCTAGATAATTCACATCTCATCCAAAATAAATCCACAAATAATCTGGAACTAATAAACACTTAATTTTTACAGAAACAAAAAGTGAAGATTAGAACCAGAACAAATCTAGAACCTTTCAGAACAACCTGAACACAAACCAACCAGCAGCCAATCCAGAAACATGAATATGATGCTAGAAAATAAGATCAGATCAAAATCACTAGAACCACAGGAACCAGAACTGATCCCGACCGGTTCTGGTTCTGATCCGGACCACATCTTGTTCTGGTTCTGGTTCTGGGCAGCATAGTCCAGAAAAGCAACACATAAGGATCAGAATCATTCCCAGATGAGCCGGTGAAGTTCTGCGGTTCTCCGGACCCGACCCTGAAAACCGGAACCATGAAGCACAGTCCGATCCGGAGTCTCCGGATCCGACCCGGATCTTCCTCTTTAGAGGAAGCTGCTCCTCTTCCTCCATGTTCTGTATGACTTTCTGCTGAAGGTCCAGATGCAGACTGGATCGGATCCTGGGAGAACTGGGTCACAGAAGGTCAGGCCGATGAGACCGGTCCGGTCCAGTCCGGCCTCATCCCAGAAAGTTTTCATGCCTTCACAGAACTTCCTGTAGTACCAACCCAAACAGCACAAACCGGGCCCAGAGTTCTGCTCAGCAGGTTCTGTCTCACATTCCTGAGAATCCAAAGATCTGAAGGTCTGGTCCAACATCCCGCCCAGGTTCTTCACAAACAGCAGGGAACCAGAACTCGACCAGAACCGCAGATCCCTCCATCTCACAAACTAGAACCGATCCGTCCCGCTGGACCGGCAGGAGGTTCTGCAGAACCGGAACCGTGAGGTGAACTACATTACCCAGCATCCTCTCCCCCTGCTGGTGAGGTTGGGTACAGCAGGGTTCCCGTTCTCTGTGAATTTATTTCTATTTATTTACAGCAGATCTCTGATTTACTTCTTTTTCTTCCGTCTGAAACGATTCCAAAAAAACGACTAAATGAAACGTGGAACTGTTTAATATTTAATGTTGGAGATGAAAGCTAATTTAAAAACTGAGTTTTAAGAGCTGAAGAAAATCTTTAGAAATTATGGAAATTTCAACTTTTGATGTGATTTTATAAAAACTTTGTTTTATTTGGTTTTTAATGATCAGAGTGATGATGGAAGACATGATGTCATCTCCAGTCTTTTGGAGCAGCTGATTGGCAGGAGCACTGACCAATCAGAGCAGAGACTGGTTATCCGCTGGCAGGTTTCAGTCTTTGGCCGTTTCCTGACAGAAGAAGAAACTGATGGAGGAACGATGATGATGGTGGTGATGATGATGACGAGGATGATGATGGTGGTGATGATGATGACCAGGATGATGATGGTGATGATGAAGATGACCAGGATGAGGATGATGATGATGGGCTTGTCTAATCTCTAGAAGTTCTCCACAGACTGAACGGAGTCTCTGACTGGTTTAAGATGCTTCCGGCGTTTAGATGGAGCCGACTCTGTTAGGTTCTGGTTCCATCTCTCTCTCTTTCTTTTTCTCTCTCTCTCACACTGTCTCTTTTTCATTTGTTTTCCAGAAAGTGTTTTGAAATTTAAAATCTAAAAAATTCTAAATATTCTTGTTGTTCTCAAGCTTTGAACCACAGATGCTCTCTTGGGTCCCAGTTGGTTCCCATTGGGGTCCCAGTTGGTTCCCATTGGGGTCCCAGTGGATTCCTGCTTTGGGGTCCCAGTGGATTCCTGCTTTGGGCTCTCTGTGTCCGTAAGTCTGGCTGTGTTCATTCTGCTTAATGGAGAAACTTTTGTAAATATAATTTATTACTTTGACCTAATGCTGATGTGACTATGTAAAGGTCAACTCTTAGTTGTTCCTCCAATCAGAGTCACACAGGAAGTTCAGACTGGTAAAGCTTAAAGAGATATCTGATGTATTAGTGATGCTGGGCGCTGCAGTGGAAGCTGAGGGAACCTGTTAGATCAGGTGGATCACCTGGGTCACCTCGTCCCAGGTGCACCAGGAGCGCCAGGTGTGTCGGGCTCCAGTTTACATTCTGAAAGTGGAAGCAACAGAAAAAAACACATTTGAAACATCCAGGTTCATGATTTGCCTTACCTTCTGTATCCTAAATGTCTGAAGTCTGAATCCTTTCTGTTTACACAGCCACACCTGTACCTCCTCTTCTCTGGTTTCTAAAGGCCGGTTTCTGCAACCATCAAAGTTGAGTAGATTTTTACGTCCTTCGACTCTTCAGAGGCCATTAGAACCCCTGACATGTTGTTTGAGGCTTCAGTCTGTAGAGATTAACATGGCCGCTGCTATAATGAACAAGAAGAATCCCCAAAGAAGGTTCCCCATGTTCTTGTGGTTGTGGTTGTCACGGCGCCACCCGCTGACTGAACGTTCCTGGTCTTTGATGTTAGCAGTTTCCCTCTGCTTCCAGTGACTGTGCTAAGCTATGCTCACATGTCAGAACAGGACAGGTTCTTGCTTTAGGTTCTGAATTTCTGGCTCTCTGATTGGTTGTTTGGCAGTCACCATTTGTTGTTAGCGTGTGTTTAGCATGTGGAGCGGTGAGGATGGAAGGAAATGGCCACCAGGTCTTTCGGCGCCTGTTAGCATCTTTGTTTCAGTTGATCTGCTTTGTTCCATTTCTGTCAGTGTGACTGAAGACTTCCTGTTAGCAGAGTTCTAACTGGTTCTCAATGGATCCCACTGGTTTGGGATAAATCTTATCAGTTCTAAATCAGTCTCATTAGTTTGACTGATGTCCACTGGTTCTCACTGGTTTTGACCAATTTGAACTGGTTCTAATTGGTTTTGACTGGTGCTAGCATTTTTAAGTAGTTCTCATAAATTTTCACTTGTTCTCTCCAGTTTTAACTGCTTGTAGCTGGTTCTTACAGGATGTTCTTTACTGTTCTCAACTAGTTCTTACAGGTTTGGACCAATTCCAACCAGCTGTAACTGGTTCTGACTGGTTCTCAAAAGATTTTCACTATTTCTTGCCATTTTTAATCGCTTCCAACTGTTTTTTTTTTTTTTTTTACCGTTTCTAACTAGTTCTTGCAGGTTGTGACCAATTCAAACCAGTTGTAGCTGGTTCTGACTGGTGTTACAACTTTAACTGGTTCCAACTGGTTCTTGCAGGTTTTCACAAATTCCTGCCAGTTTTAGTTGTCCAGCAGTAAAAATTCTAGCTGGTTCTTACCTGTTTTGACCAGTTCATACCAGTTGTAACTGGTTCTTATAGGTTTTCACTCATTCTTTGGCTTTCATTGCTATAGGTTTGATGATTTCTGCTTACTGGTTTGACTGGCCCAGATTGTTTTTGACACGTTGTTCTAATCAATGTTTAATTCCAACCGTCCTGACAAATTTGAACAACTAGCCAAGTATCCAAAGCTAGGACTTGGTTAACCTGTTAGAACTGATCAGAACTGGTAAAGGATAATTTCTCACAATTAGTTACATTTGACTAACTGGTTACAACCAGTTTTAACTGGTTATGGACATTTAGAACAGTCATGGTGAGGGTAAAACCAGTTACAACCAGGTATGACCTGTTAAAACCAGTTCTAACTGATCACATCAAGGTGTTTCCAGTCAGTTTCAGTCAAAGCTCAATTAAATTTATTTTCAGTCAATAATCCCCCCCACCCATCTGTTCTGTTCATTTCCTGACAAGTTGCTGTGGTAACATCTTAGACGACCAGGGGTTTTGCATGCCCATGTTACCATGGCAATCACACCTGTCTGGATGCCTGTTACCATGACAACAACAGCAGCTGTATTTGCTGCCTTTATACCAAGCTTATGTTGTCTTGCTGAATTTTAAATGTCTTGTTATTGTCACATTGATTGATTGATTGATTGATGGTTTTTGGTTAGTGGCCGGCCACTGCCTTCCATGCTGTCGCTGTCTATTTCCCATCATGCACCTCTGTAAAATAAAGTAAATGAGGTTGTAATGAAAAAAATAAAAGTGATGAAATGGCTTAACGGGTTTCTGTTGTCTGCACTTCCTGGGAGAAGCGACGGCGCCACCTGGCGGCGTCACGCTTTCATTTCAGTCACCAGGAATCTGTTCCTGTGACGTTTTCAGGAACAGATTTAATTCTTCAGCTCATTTTTAAAAGACGATTTCCTATGAAGTCTGCAGCTAAAAGCGACTCCAGCAGGTGTTCATCTCTCCACCAGTTTACCCTATACTACAGCAGGAACTGTTTGAGTCAGTCACGAGAACGTTCTCCTCCAGATGATCCAGATGTTTTTCACGGGTCCTGAAGGCAGAACGTTCTGCTCTAATTGAACTCTTTTATGTTTTACTGATTTACAGATCACAAATTGTCATCAGCGGCTCTTATTCTCAGATTCAGCTGTGTGATTACGTCACAACGTTCACCTTAGCTTTGTTTGGACTCTCCTGATTGGGCAGAGCGTGATCCGGCTCAGCTGAGCCAATCAGGGCTGAGGAGGATGACGTTACCTGGGAATTCCCCGTCACAAACTCTCCCGTACCCGCACCCCCATCCCGACAACACCACCACCACCGCCTCTCCACCACTTTTCGTAACATCTTTGACAAAAACAAACAACATGGCGGTCCTTGAGCTTCAGGGGAGACACTGATTGGCTGTCAGGAAACTCCTGCGCCAATCAGTTGGCGATTGGCAGAGAAAGAAGCATCTGATTGGTTGAACAGACATTCAGCCCGCCCCTTGAAACATAGAAACACAACAACTAGAGAGAAGATTCAGATTTGATGCAAAAATATTTTTGTAAAATCAAATGAAATCTCAGGTAATGTTGCATAAATCAAAATAGCAATATATTTACTTTTAAACACATTTTTATAATGACAATAAAATATAAACGCCAACATTATGTTTCTTGGGTAAATGTTCATTTTATAAATCAGATTTATTTCATTTCCGATTTTTCTCTCCTGTAGAGACTGAACTTGTTGAATGATCGAAATTTGCATTTCTTTATATAAAACCATAAACTGAATAAAAAGATATGAAAACAGATTTTATTTATTTAATTTAGTTTTGTATTTGGCTCATTTATTTTACATTTATGTCTCATCCAGATGGTTGTTTGAAAGCATTTGTTTCTGTTAATTGTGTTTATTAATTTGTACAGTTAATGAAAACACAATATTTAAAATTTTAAACCAATAATAAAAACATTTTAAATGCAGAAATTTATTCTTAATGAAAACCATGTTTAATAACTGCTTAAAGGCTATTTTTCAAAAATATAGTCTGACAAACAAGCCTCATCAGAAGGCATATTCTAATTTTCTGATTATGACTTTAATAATAAGAGTAGTGGGAGTTGTATTTATTTAGAGAGAAATCTAAATGTTTAGAGGAAATGTTTTAGGTGTAACAAATGAAGTACAACAAATTAAAGAGACAGAGTTTTTAGATCAGCATATGGTGCCTGTCTGATCTGTGTGTTTTAGCTCTGTGTGGTTCGGTGTCAGACTTCATCACCAGATTTCCTCCTCATCCTCTGTCTCTGCTCCCCGCTGCCTCCTTCTGTCTCCCGGCTGCAGCTCCTCATTTCATCCCGGCGCCCGCAGGAACGTCTCGCCCCTCTCTGCGCCTCTCTGAAGAAATGTCCGACGTCGTTTCGGATCAGGTCCGGACCGGAGAGCAGAACTGGAGCCGAACCGAGCCGAACCAACAGGAGGCCTCGGTTCCTCAGTCGCACACCGTGTTCGTGATTCTGGACTCGGCTGAAACTCTCAACTTGGTCCAGTAAGTCTGGAAGCGTTTTCCGTTATCTGTTACCGGACTCCGGCCAGAAAACTGTCAGTTTTGAGGTGATCGGAGTTATGGATAAAATATCTGCCTTATTTAAGCAAACTGAGGCCTTGGTTCAGACCAACGGTCGGTTCGGATGAATTCGGCTCAGTAATAATCGTGATTTCTGTTGGAATATTATTGGCATAAATCCGTGAGACGAGCGGGGATCTCAAAGGAGGAAAACTAAAGTTAGAGTTGAGGCTTAAATGTGATGATTTTTGAATGGAGTTTGATCTGATCAAGCTGGAGAGAAGCAGCAGTAAAGTTAATATTTGTCAGAGTGGAATGCTGAATCTGCACTCTGATGAAGATGATGATGGCAGGTTATTGTTGTTGTGTTCTATTTTACCTTTGACCCCTGAACCTTCTGTGATGACTCATCAGTCAGGAATCTCCTCCTTCCTCCTCCTCTTCAGACTGAGGGAAGCCAGCCTTCCTCTGCTCTCACGCTGCTTTGACTCCACCTCAGCTGCTGTTGGATCCATGAATCTGTTTGTCCTCACTGGGATTCAGACCCGGATCAGATCGGTTCTGGGAAACTGTTCTGCACCTTGTTTTGGGTGCAGCTGGATTTTGTTGGGAGAAAGTGAAGTTGTGATGAGTCACAGCTGCTCTGCAGGCCTGGATCTGTTCAGACACATAAAGCTTCGTGGGAACAGAAAGCAAAAGTGGACGAAGGTTTAGATAAACAGGTAAACTGTAGCTGGGAAACATCTGAGCGGGACATTCAAGTTTATTTATATAAAACAATTCAGCAACATGGCAGTTCAAAGAGCTTTCCATCACAAAAACATAATGCTGTAACCAATATTGAAACAAGCAATAAAAATCTAACACCATCATCAAAGTCAACATCAAATATGTTGATCAGTCTTCCAGAGTTTATTAGTTAATAAACTCTAATCAGGTGGTTTTTAGCCTTTATTTAAAGGAACTCAGTGTTTCAGCTGTTTTGCAGTTTTCTGGAGGTTTGGTCCAGATTTATGGTTCATAGAAGCTGAATGCTGCTTCTCCATGTTTGGTTTTGATTCTGGGGATGCAGAGCAGAACCAGGAACATAACCGTAACCAGAAGGCCTGAGAGGTGTGGAAGGCTACAACAGCAGCAGATCTTTAATGTATTATGGTTCAATGATTTATAAACTACCAGCAGTAGTTTAAAGTTCTGTTTTCTCAGTGAAGGACTGTAGGACTGGGTTTATGTGCTCTATCTTCATGGTTTTAGTCAGAACTCCAGCAGCAGCATTCTGAATCAGCTGCAGCTGGACCATTGATTTGTTAGTCAGGCCTGTGAAGACACTGCTGCAGCAATCAATGCAGCTAAAGATAAACACATGAATCTTTCTGGGACGTTTGTTCTTTAATCCTGGAAATGTCCTTCAGGTGATAGAAGCCCGACTTTGTAACTGTCTTTATATAGCTCTGAAAGTTCATGTCCGGGTCCAGATTTCAGGCATGGTCTCTATTTTCTAACAGTAATAACTGACCGACATCTCAAATCAGATGTGGGTGTAGCAAGAAAAGCAGAATTAAAAATATGTTTAATCAGTAACTCATAATTGTTTTCATATGTAAAATCTGCTAACATCAAAAATGTCCCCCTTGTACCAACATGTCCCTGCTCTCAGACCGTCCCTGTTTTCCTAAAGCATCCCCCTGTTGTAAATACAAAATTATTCAGAAATTCCAGTTTCCTGTGAATATTCAGTAAGACGTCCTCATTGAGCTGAGATGACCCCATAAACCTGTCCGGTTGCCATCGGACCCACAACAGCATAAAAACCAGAACAACTTTTCACTCAGGAAATGGTTAAACTAGACGGCTACCAGATGTCTCTCTTCTTTTCTGTAGTCCAGTGTTTGCAGTTCTCCGTCTGCAGGACATCTCATGAGATGATGAAGCTCTGTCAGCTCATTGGTCGATAGAGTCCTGATTCTGATTGGTTCTGATTGGTTGATTTTTTTGTGTGTTTAAGGATGGAGTCTGGGATTGTGGCCGACATCGAGGTCGACAGTTTGATTCCCACAGACAGTGACATCTTCTACCAGATCAAGAGCCAGCCAATCAGCATCAGGTGAGTGACCTTACAGGTGAAATCGTCCAGGTACCGACTACCTCCTGGCCAGGTTCAGACTATTTTCTGGAAAGTCAGGGTAGTGGTTTCCATGACAACTTCATTATATCTCTTCGTTCAGTTCCTCTGCAGCATCCCCCTCTTCGTCATCTTCATCGTCTCTTTCGTCGGTGATGTCATCCCGGTGAGCAGCCGCACCTGTTTTTTTTCTGGTACCTGTTCTTCTCTGAGTGTCCTGCAGGGGGCGCTGACAGGTCACCTGCTGCTCTGCTCCTGCAGGGTTCTGATGCGTCAGGGGCTGATGCGGCAGCAGGCGCTGGAGGAGCAGCAGAAGGAGGCGCAGCAGAGGGAGGCGCAGCGCTGCAGCGACTCCTCCTCCTCCCCCATCAGCCTGGCTAACTCCGCCCCCTGCGCACCTGCCCAGGTTCCCGTGGAGGTGCTGAAGGTACAGTCCGGCCCAGCAGGGAAACCCAGCTGCCGAGGTCGGCGCTGATGACCCTGTGTTTCCAACAGGTACAAACTCACCTGGAGAACCCCACCAGGTACCACATCCAGCAGGCCCAGAGGCAGCAGGTCCGCCAGTACCTGTCCAACACAATGACAGCCAATCAGCAGCCAGCGCTGCAGCCAAGCCCCTCCTCCCAGCAGGACTCTGGTACCACGCTGTCCAACGAGAGCAGCCCAAAGCAAGAGGTAATGACCAGAACCGGGCCGGCAGCAGCAGGTTTTCCAGTTGGTCCTGTCACTGTCAGCAGCCGGACAGGAAGCAGCGTCAGCTCCAACAGGAAGCAGCGTCAGCTCTAACTGCTTCCTGTCTGGCTGCGGCTGCTGAGTCGGCGCCTCCAGAGGATCTGAGTCAGGCCGAAGGAAGCCAGGAAAACCACTTCCTGTTGGAGACGGAGCTGCTGCTGCCGCACTTTTCCCAGAACTGATCTGATCCATCCATCCATCCATAAATCCATCCATCCATCCATCCATAAATCCATCCATCCATCCATAAATCCATCCATCCATCCATAAATCCATCCATCCATCCATTTTTGTTTCCCCACCAGGGGGCTTTTTGTGGCTCTAGTGTCCCTTATTAGACAGTAGGCTGACAGGAAGGGGGTAATGAGAGGGGGGAAGGCATGCGGCAAATGCCGTCGGGTCCGGGAGTCGAACCCGCGACGCGTCGAGGACTCAAGGCCTCCAAATGTGGGTCGCTCTAACCGCTACACCACCACGGCACGCCCCCTCCTGCTCTCTTCTTGATCTCTTCTTCTTCTTCTTTTTTAGATGGAGGAAACTGTCATTGATGACATCATCAGCCTGGAGTCGAGTCTAAACGAGGATCTTCTGACTCTGATCGACTCCGGCCTGCAACTCACCAACACGGTACGCAGTCATCACACCTGCAGTATGAGTGCAAAAAATGGGCGTGGCCACCTGTTGAAATCCAATTGATTTCTGTCAAATGATGTTCTGCTTAATCAGAACCTTCTGGATCAGTCCAACCGCTCAGTGATTTGTTTTAACTCTAATAGCGTGAAGTGGGCGGGGCTTATGGCCTGTTCTGCAGCCAGCCAGTAGGGGGCAGACTTACTGCTCGGTGTTTCTGTCAGAGGACCAACAGTCTGCAGCCGCTGACTCAGTCTCACTTCAGCTTTCCACACTTCCCCCTCTCAGTGGGCGGAGCCTCACTGTGTGTGTGTGCATGTGTGTGTGTGTGTGTCAGGGAGATAATGAAGTTGTGGGAGTTTTCTGTTCTTCTTAAAGGACGTGTTTCCCCATTTTTCAACAGTTGTCTGAACAGAAAGAGGAAGAGCTGCAGCTCACTGTGTGTGTGTCGTTAATGTGTGTGGGGTGTGTGTGTGTGTGTGTGTGTGTTAGGGGTGTGTGAGAGCAGAGAACATGAGGATTTTGGTGTTGCTGCCGGATCATGAGAAGAGGAGGATTAAATCAGAGGTAAAAGTTGCAGTTTGTCTTGTTTTCAGAGCTTCAGATGCTGCAGGTCCAGACAGTTCTCCAGAACCTCCAGGATGTTCTCTGGGTTTTCCAGGAGGTTTTCCAGGTTTTCCAGGCCTGGTTTAGTGGTTCTCTGGGTTTTCCTGCTGATCTTGGAGGTTTTGTGCTGCTCATTTTCAAAAATGCTTCAGTCAGCAGAACCTCTGTCTGTCAGAGGTTTCCTTTAAAAACAAACTGGTTCTGGCAGGAAACGGACCAGGAGGACTCAGGCTGATTCTCATCCAGCCAGAAGGTGACCAGTAAAACCAGTTAACAGGTCAGTGTCCCAGTGGAACCAGTAGACCCATTTGGATTGAGCCAGAACCGATAGATGGTCCTGAATGGAACCAGGAGTATCCTGTAGGTGAAACAGCTCCCCCTGGTGGCAGACGCAGGAACTGGGATTAGATCAGTAACCAGTTGATCCGATTCTCTCCAAACAGGAGCTTTGCGTGTGGAACTGTTAGCTTCTTTTGGATCAAACTAGTTCTGGGACTCGATTAAAATTCAGATCATTTCATTGTTTGTAATGAAGAAAAAATGTTATATCAACAAAATCAACATTTTTGATTCAATAGCCGTTTTTACAGCTACGTTATTGACTAACTAACCATCTGATCTCAACAACAGAGAAATTAATCATTTTTAATCTTCGGGTTCTTCAACCATCAGATTGGAGCAAAGTGTTTTCCAATAAATTCATCTGATCGTTCATGGAGACGCTTTAGAAATGTGGACTGAGGATGCTGATGTTAGCATTAGCTGCTGCACGTTAGCATTGAGATGCTATTTTAGTCTAGCATTGCTTCATTTGTAGGCTAACTGCTTTCAGCACAACTTGAACACAGTAACAGCTTTTTTCAGCGTCCAATCAGATCATTTAGAAGCAGGAATGAACTGAGAGAAGACGTTTCATTGCTGCTGTGAGCAGATGTAGCTGTGCGTCAGATTTACAACCGTACCAGAAACAAACAATTGCAAAGGTTCCATTGTGTCAAAATGAATGAGTTAAAGTGGGTCAAAGCTCTGACCCGGAACCAACTGGTCATCCAGGTGTTGGTTTACCTGCAGCAGGGCGTGTTTCTCATCATCATCTGATTGGCCCGTTGCAGCTGCCAGCAGCGGGGAACATGCTGGATGTTTACGGAGGGATGTCCACGCCCACCATCGCCGTTAGCAACAGCTGCCCGGCCGACCTGCATGCCGTCAAGCAGGAGCTAACAGGTACATGTGACAAATGTAACCCAGACCCGGTCCGGTCCGGTCCGATCTGCAGTAGAACCCTCCTGTGTTCCTGCTGCTCATCTCTGACTGATTCTCCTCTCCTCCTCCTTCTTCTTCTTCTTCTTCTTGTCGCTGTAGATGTGGAGACCAAAGCTCTGATGAAGGAGCGGCAGAAGAAGGACAACCACAACCTGAGTGAGTAGTGCTGCACCTCTCAGCCAATCACAGCTCAGGACTTCCTGTTGGAACAGGAAGAGGCGGTTCAGTCGATACAGACTCTGATTCCACATCAGAGGAACATGTCTGGACTGATTTCATGTGAAAACCAAAACTCTTTATCCAGACTTAAACTTGTCTGACTTTTATGTTTCAGTCGAGAGGAGGCGGCGCTTCAACATCAATGACCGCATCAAGGAGCTCGGAGCACTGATCCCCAAGTCCTCTGACCTGTCAGTATTCACGCTAACCATGCTACCTAACAGCTATTGGCACCACTAATGGCCTTAATGAGGCATGCTCTGTGATTGGCTGTTCAGGGAAACCAGGTGGAACAAAGGCACCATCCTGAAGGCGTCGGTGGATTACATCCGCAAACTGCAGAAAGAGCAGCAGAGAGCCAGAGAGATGGAGGAGAGGCAGCACAGGCTGGAGAGCACCAACCGCTCGCTGCTGCTGCGCATACAGGTGAGGGTGAGGGGGCGGGGCCTGGGAGTGTACGGCTGAGGGGGCGGGGCCTGTCCTGTGTTTGCTGAAGTGATTTGTGTTTTGTGACAGGAGTTGGAGCTCCAGGCTCGCCTTCATGGCGTCTCCTCTTCGTCCGTCTCTGAGGACGCCCAGACGCTCCTGTCCCCGCTGCTGCCCAACCCGTCGCTGAGCTTCATGGACCTGGATGAGTCCCACCAGGCGTCTGCCGTCTTCTCCACGGACCTGGTGGCGGAGTTAGGGGCGGGGCTTCTGATGGAGGAGGACGGGGGCGGGGCTGTGATGTCCGACCCGCTGCTGTCCTGCGGCGCCTCGAAGACCAGCAGCCGGCGGAGCAGTTTCAGTATGGACGAGGACCTTTGATGATGTCACCCCAGGCTGGTCTCTGATTGGCTGAGGGGGCCAGGTCAAAGATTTATCAAAGAAATCAATAGAACAATTTATAATCTGTGATGTCCAACATATTCAGATTACAAAACACAGACAACGCAACCATGGTAACCACTTCATGCTAACCGCGTTTTCCTTACAGTGTTGCCATGGAAACCTTTTACATTCACCTTAAAACGGATCAACACCAGAGCTGACTGGTGGTTAAATAACACGCTGTCATCTGATTGGCTGATTTCAGCAGGTCGGTGGGTTCGACAGGTGAGCCCTCAGGTGTGTTTCTCACCTGATTGTACAAAGCTGTAAATTCACAGAAATCTATAATCAGTGTGCTGGAAAGATTTTATGGAGATTTTATGAATAAGAAGATAATTTTTTTCTGGTCCAGATTGTTTACTTCCTGTTTGTGTCCATGTTTCAATGTCCTGCTGGAGACAAAGTTCAGGACCTACAGAAGGGAAACCAGGGACCGGTACCTGGACCCTGTGGTTCTGGAATGGCAAATACTCCAGAGTTGACTCTTTTAAGAAAGCTCATGTACTAGTGCCAGTTTTGTTGATGTCCTGCATTGTGGGAAAGCTACCTGACCCATTTGTCAGGAGTTCTTCCTGGTTCATAGGTCAGTCTCCTGCAGACATAATCTGAGTCCTCTAGACTTGATAAAGTGCTATACAAGTACAAATCATGTGTTATGAATTTATTTTGGACTGTTTTTTGCCTCTGGAGGTCTAAGTGTTTCTGATTCTGACCTGTTTCTGGCAGTGGATAAAGATGCATTAACATGATGATGATATGCTAACATGATAATGATATGCTAACATGATAATGACATGTTCTCATGGTCACATGCTAACATGATCACAACATGCTAACATGATGATGACAATCTAAAATGATCACAACATGCTAACATGATGAAATGCTAACATGATCACGACATGCTAACATGATGATGACATGCTAACATGATGATGAAATGCTAACATGATCACAACGTGCTAACATGATGATGACATGCTAACATGATGATGACATGCTAACATGATCACAACATGCTAAAATGATCACACCATGCTAACATGATGATGAAATGCTAACATGATAACATGTTAACATGATGATGACATGCTAACATGAT
>CAEGAG010121695.1:0-40288 GCA_903067065.1 Brachyrhaphis terrabensis | reverse complement strand
GACCAGACTCTGACACCGGTCATACAGGGACCTGACAGCCCGTATCAAAGGGCCCGGTACCCCATACTCCCGGAGAATCCCCCACAGAGCTCCCCGAGGGACACGGTCGAACGCCTTCTCCAAGTCCACAAAACACATGTAGACCGGTTGGTCATCTTTGACAGAATAATAATAATCACAATGTGTTTTGATTGCAACCTTAGTCTCCATCCATAATATTTAATTGCTGCCTTGTGAACAGATGACCTTTGCTCTCTCTAAGGTCAACAAAGTTGATCCACTGCGTTTACCAGCGACAGCAATCTTCTGTCACTATGCTGAGATTACGGAGCGGCATTAAATATAACAGCTGTGTTTGTGTTGTGGTAACAGAAACTTATGAACAACTTAACTGAATGCAATTAACTTAATGAAAAATGCTGAACTGCAGCCAAACGGTTAAATGATGTGCAGGAGAAACAAGCTGCCATGTTGCAATAAGCAATAAATTAATTAATCAATTAACCGCATTATAAGTTAAAATGACTTCAATAATTGTTTGTTTTTCCTCTTTTCTCTCTCTGTTTCTACTAAAAACTGGATGATAAAAGGTTTCAGTGTGGCAGTTTTGTTTACAGAGACTTCACTATCAATTTTATTTGTTGCTTTAGTTGTTTTGCTTATTTATTTTGAATATTTAAGCTGTCTTCCAGTTCCAATTTCTTCTAATGTTCACTAGAAATTACAACGTATTGATCTTTCACCGGGTGCGATTGCATTATTTAGCCTTTAAGAAAAAAATGAAATAAAATTCAAAAATACTTTATTGATCCCAAAGGCAAATTAAATGTTAATATTGATTCAAATTCTTCATAGATGCCATTATGCTTCTCATTCTTGGTAGATTCAAGACAGATAAGAAAAAATTAATTTTATTAATGGGTCTAATGATCTTTTTAGGTAGAGAAAGAGTTTTATTCCTTTCTGGTTTTTGCCATGTCTGACCACAATCTCAGCCACAGTCTTTTCTTTTTTAATAATTATTACATAAAATTGTTTGATTTTATGTAATAATTGAACAATGTCCTATAAAGCAAATTGTTCTAAAATAACATTTTAAATGGGGTTAAACATTAAGAAGTGCATTTTTTGGTCATGATGTGAAAGTAACTATTGAATATTATGTCATTTTTGTTTTTTCTTAACATTTTTAAATGATCTTCAGATCAGCTTGGGATGAAACCTCTACACAGCCTCTGAGCACCACTAAATGTTGAAATCATTTTAACAGAAAGTAAGGAAGCATTCATTATGCCGAGGTGGGTCAACCTTCACGTATCTGCATAGAGCAGCATCAGATTAGGTCTTTTTCTTTACCTTTTAAAAAGGAAAATCTTTAAGGAGGTATAAAACATGCTTTTAATTCAGAAAACATTTTGGTATTCATTAATTTTTTAGGATATTTTGACTTTAAATATCATCAAAATCAACATAATTAAGTTGCTGTGCAGTGAGATTAAAAAGCAACACACAAGTTCTCATAACTGATTGATTTAAAAAGACCACAGATAAAAAAATCTGATTTATTAATTAATATTTAGTATCTCTGTCAAAACCTTATTGATTCATTGTTTTCATTTCTGTTTTCTTACTTTGAAACAACATAATTACACCTAACTTCATCATTATTACACCTAACTTCATCATTATTACACCTAACTTCATCATTATTACAAATAACTTCATCATTATTACAAATAACTTCATCATTATTACACCTAACTTCATCATTTTTACAAATAACTTCATCATTATTACAAATAACTTCATCATTATTACACCTAACTTCTTCATTATTACAAATAACTTTGTCATCTGTTCGGACTGTAATAGTTTTTAAAAGACATTTTTATATCTAATAACAAAATATAGTATATTTTTTAAAAGAAAAAATGGCTGGTGCTAAAGATATGATGATAATTTTAATGACACATTCTTTCTAAAAATCATTGCTCCATTACTCACCGATGAGTCGCTTTTTGAAGAGACGGCTTCTTTTTCTGCATCTTCTGCATCTCCAAACGACTCTGGAAACTTCAATCATAATCCTTTAAATTTGCACTGGTTTTGTTTTACAGCACAGAAAGCTGAGTGCAGATACAAAAAATTAAAACAAAGCTTTTGGAAACCTGATTTCATCACATTTAAGGTCAAAGAAAAAACCTCGCCTGGGATTTTAGCTGAGTGTGTTGCTCCTCTGTGGACAGCAAGTCCAGTGTGAAATGATGTGACCTCACTGGCTCTGTTTCCTCCCCTCTCCCTCCCCTCTCTGGCATTTCACATATTCTCACTTTTACCCTTTCTGATTTTATGACAGCACTTTTTACGACCCCCCAAAGTGAAAGAAATGCACACCAAAGAGAGTGTTTCACCCCATGTGAAACTGAGATTTGTTTGGTCGTGGTTTATTAGAAAAAGTAGCCAACACATGTTGCATATACTTAAAATCATCTGTTTTAGTCAGTGAGTCAGGAAACATCTAGGGATAGCCCCTTTTTTTTTTTTACAAACGAGTCACAGGTTCAGGGTCTCCGGTTGCAGCAGAGCGCTGATTCAGGGGGCAAATGGTGAGTCTAAACGGAGGCACATGATAGGGAAGATGGCCTGGAACGATGTAAGGCGATAGATGGAGCGACACGAGAGAGGAGGGGTCAAAGGGTATCGGTTCTTCTTAGAGTAGACACGAGGTTGAGGCATTGCTAACATAATTAGATTGTCCTGGTTGAAGTCAGGTTTATTTTTAAAATTATATTACACACAATAAACATTATAAGTTCAAAACAGTCAAAGATTATATATTCTAAATTGTTTTTACTACTAATTATAAAACCAGATGCAATTGAAGGTAGATTCATACTTCCAAAAGTTCATACAAATTCTTTGAAGATGTCAGACTAATGCATGGTGTTGAATTAGGGCTGTTAGAGATAGAAAAAAAAGGGAAACATATGTGTCTGCCAAAAAACTCAGACATTTTGAACTTAATTTCAGAATTTTTCTAGAATAAATAAGGAGATTTCTGAGTTTTAAAGTTGCACATTTCCTAGAAAAAAAAAAAACTGATTTTTTTTAGGTTAACCTTCAAAATCTTCTAGAAAGAAAATTATTAATTTCTGAGTTTGAAAATTCAAAAATGTGCTTTAAAAGCTCAAAAAGTTTGAGATTAATCACAGAAACGTTCTGGAAATTTTTTTGACTTTTTTAAGCTACAAAAGGCAAAACGTTTGACTTTTCAAACTCAGAAATATCCAGGATAAGAGACAAATATATATAAAAAAATTCTAGCATATTTTTTTACTTATGAAACTCAGAAATTTTGATTGAGAAATTTTTGGAGCATAATTTCAAAATTTCTGAATATTTCTTGTGGGTTTAAAAGGGAACTTTATTTACTAAACATGAATAATATAAACCTTAATAATCTAAATAAACTCAATTAAGAGCTACAAATATTAAATGACATCTAAAAAACCAAAATGTTCAGATTTTAAAAATATCTGCTACGTGAATTTGTTAAAATTTTCAAAAGAACAAGCACATAATTTCTATTTTTAAGTTTTTTTAAATGAGAGGGGAAAAATGTTTGCACACACAGTGATATGTGTGAAAAAATAGGTGGAAAAAGCATTTAGCGTAGAATATATCTGCGTTTTTATGTTCTGCAGCTCAGAAACTAACTATAAAGCAGCAATTATGATGAACCAAGTCTGATTTCTTTTAACCTTTTCCCATTTAAAAAAAGAAGTTTAATAAACAATTAAGAAAAATACATATAAAGAATATTACAGAATAAATATTTAAACATTAGTTGCTCATCATATAAAGCCAAAGTTATTAAGAGCCACTGTAAAATGTCCAAATGGCCACATGTTGCAGATTTCTAGTGTTAACAGTGTATTTTATTACACCAGCCTTTTCTGAAGCTGTTTTCTGAAGTCAGTGTGTCTGAGGAAATATCAGGGCAACAGTCTAATTTTAACCCCTGATGTTGATGAACGCTGCTGCAGAAAACCGGCAGGACGTGTTAATTATGACCTGAACCTGTGAACATGCTGCTGCGTACGCTGAGTCTCACAGCATCGTAGCAGCTCACTGCAAGCATGTTTGGTATTGTGTAAGGCAAAGTGTTAATTTGAGAACTCCAGGGTTTAGTTTCAACACTGCCAGCCTAACTTCTCCACTTTCCGTCTCCTGCTGAGTTTTCAAAGCACTCATTGAAATATTAGGTCACGTTTTTCTAGTCTCTTCAGCAGCTATTTGTGTTTAACATTTATTTAACAAGATATGTCTCCCTGAGATTAAAAAGCTGTTTTTCAGTGAGACCTGATCAGGCATTGCAGCAGCACACAGACAACTACAAATAAAAAAAAAACACATCAACAACAATTTGGATAATAAAGGAAAAATATCCAAAACATTTGCAAAAAGACAAAGCAAATACAACTTAAAAGGAACTGATATTTTCAAAAACATTTAGATTCAGAACAATAGAAAGATGCATTTCAATTAAAGATGTCAGTTTGGCAGTGAGATTAAACAATATAAATGTGTTTCTGGGTTTCATGATGAAGTGATATGAGGTAAGCTGATGTTCTGTTGAAATATGTATGTAATCCAATCTGAATAACTAGTTTTATTTATTTATTTTATTAATGTGAATTGGAGGAAAGTATTATAAGTTTATACTTTGTTCTGCTCATTTTCATTCATGATTTTAGTTGTTACATGTACTTTTATTTATTGAGTGAATTAAAAAATAAAATGAAACAGAAAACACAGCCACAAAAATTACTAAAATACAACTTTAGTAGTCAAAGCATTTACAAAAATATACCTTATTTACAAACTGATTAAGAGTGGCCTTAAATACCTTAAAAGAAAAAACTTCCTTCAACTTCCAGTTGTTCTGCAGTCGATTCCAGTTTGAGGGAGGATTTGAAAATGACAGAAAATCATCTCATGAAAACAATTATAAACTGGAGGTTTGGGAGGAACAAACCCAAGATGGATTTGTAAATAAAATAATACCAGTGGGAAAATATACAGGTGGCACACTGCAAAAACACAAAATCTTACCAACTACTTTTGGCCTAGTTTCTAGTGCAAATATCTACTTCAAGTAAGACAAAACTAACTTATAAGTATCTTTTCAGCAAGAAATATGAGCTTGTTTTCAGTAAATAATTCCTTAATATTGATGAAAAAGTCCTATCTCTATTGGCAGATAAATTTACTTATAGCAAGATGTTTTTTCCATGACATAAGTAAATTTATCTGTCAGTGGAAATAGAGTTGCTAGGTGACGGGCTGGGCTTGGTTGGCGTTGCTAGGTAACGGAGCCCATGGAACTAATACTTTTTCATCAATATCAAGGAATAATTTACTGAAAACAAGCTTCTATATCTTGCTAATGAGTTACTTCAATTAGTAATTGACGTGTACCAACATATTTTCAATAGAAACTGGACAAAAAATACTTTGTAATATTGTGTGTTTTTGCAGTGTATTTGCTGGGTAGTAACTGGAGCATTTCTGTGTGGAACCGTTCTGATGTTGGTGTTCAAAACACGGTCATCAGATGACAAAAACAGATGACAGAGAGGAACCATGTGAAGTTTTTTGAGTGGTCAGTATGATTGAAAAGGTTCAATCCACATCAGAACCAATGAAAAGCTGTAAAAGAATTGATTTATGAGGAGCTGGCACATCCTTGGCATAGCTAGAGGGAACAAGCGGTGCCGCCATGAGCTACAGTGATAATATCAGAGGCAGCTGTTGAAAGAGCCAACCTTCAGTCACAGTGAGTGCAGGTCACCATCTAGATGCATTAGATAGTTCAAGCTAGACTTGTGGTTTAAAAAGACGTCATAATTTGGGTGTTACTGAGTTTGACACTACGTATCTTGCCAGGTGTGAGTTTCACATTAGAGTTTAGGACAACATGGTGCATGCAGACGGCCCTGTGTACTGTTCTGGTTGGTTCCCAAGACTGCTACTCAACGGCTTCAATTTGAACATCAACTCTTTAAAGCTGCAGGATGTAACTTTTTAAAAAAATATGTTTTGTACATATTTGTTAAAACTGTCATGTTGTGACAGTATGAGACAGATAATCTGTGAAAAAAATCAATTTCCTTCACCTCCTCCCTGTGCTATTACCATCTGAAGAAATGCACAGCTCCTGGTCAGAAACAACCAATCAGAGCCAGAAGGCGGGTCTTAGCATTGTCAATCAATGTCCTAAGGTTGGAGAAACAACTTATCGTTCCAGGAAAACTGTTTACCCGCCGTCATCGGTGGCTCTGCTAACTAGCCTTAGCATTGGTGGCAGGATGTGTTGTGGTGAAGCAGCTGTAGGATAACAAAGTGATTGACAGCACTAAGACCCGCCTCCTGGCTCTGATTGGTTGTTTCTGACCGGGAGCGGTGCATTTCGGCAGTTAGTACTGGGAGCATTTTTTTCACGTTATCTGCCTTATATAATACTGATAATTTAACAATAATAATGTAGAGTTTTTTTAAAAAAATAAAAAGTTACATAGTGCAGCATTAATGTCTGTCAGTGCTGGTTATGTTGAACATTGTTGCTAAAGATAAATCTAATTTTGTAGGTTAAGAACTCATATTGTTGACCAAAACAATTTAAAGACATAAAAGCAGATAATTTATGTAATTCGTTTCACCAAACAAGCAGAACTATCTCCTTCAATCCACTTTCAGATCTCCAAAAAAAACAAAACAAAAAAAACTAATTTCAACCAAGAACTTATATTTTAGACATCTGGTGCAACATGTTAAGTCTGAAAACAGATTCAACTACAAATAGATCCAAGAGGAAGTAACTTGAATTTCAGTTTTCCATCATTTTATTTGATTAATGTCTGAATTATGGCTGCAGCGACAAACTGCAGGGCTTGTGGGAAAGAAAAGTTTAACATTTTAACACATTCTTATATCACAGTTACAAGTACAGAACAACAAAGACAGTAATTACATTGAAATCAGTAGAAAAAAATGTGAATGAAGACATGCTGCTACCCTGGTGGGGAACAAAAAGTCTAACTCAAAAAGTCTCCTGAGATTTAAGGATGGCGTGAACGAATTAGATTACTTACAAAAACACAGAGTTACACACTTTTCTCCCTTGAGGATTTGAAAATAGCATCCTGTTAAGAAGCTGAGTGTAAAAGATTACAATGGATAATGTG
This sequence comes from Brachyrhaphis terrabensis, assembly GCA_903067065.1. Lineage (NCBI taxonomy): Eukaryota > Metazoa > Chordata > Actinopteri > Cyprinodontiformes > Poeciliidae > Brachyrhaphis > Brachyrhaphis terrabensis. The sequence goes on along the minus strand of CAEGAG010121695.1, from coordinate 33,041 downwards.
ACTGAAGTTTTCAGGATTCCAGACGATCAACAAATACTGAGTTCACTCGTTTCACAAAGTCTTATTTGCTTTTGAAAAATTTTACAGCGCCTGCGCTTTGGTCTGTTCTTTAATCTGAAATGTTCAACAAGAAGCATCTAAAATGAACAGCAATGCTAAATACGGAGAATTCACCTACTAATTGTTTATCATTGTAATTCTGCAGTTAGTGGCACCACCAGAAATTTTTCAAATGGAAAATGTTTCAGGGGCACACCTAATGAAATAAAAAAAAATATTTGTGCATTTATTTATTTATTAGGCTTAACAATTATGTCTTCGTTAAAGAAGATGCCTTTTCAAGACATAAATATGACTCTTTGAGGAGACCAGTACTTCTCCAAGAGGGGTCCATGGCCCCCGCTGGTCCACCTATGAGGGTCGCCACTGTTTCAGTTGTTTTCAGATGCAACTACCAACCATAATAAACAATACCTGAATGAGACTAAAGATCTCCCTTTAGCTCTGGTTCATTTAGTACAATTTCAGGAAGTTACTAACTATGGAAGAAAGTATTTCTGTTTTGTTTCGCAGGACTTTGGAGGCGGTGAATGTGGTTTAAAGGGGTGCTGTTCATCTCCCTTGCTTTGTTATTTCATATTGTTGTAGTTTGGTTGTTTTGTGCTCACTATGAAAACCAATGATTTAAAGTAATTTTCAATAATCTCCAGTAAGAAAATGCGATTGTATAACTTTGATTTGCCTGGGTATAATAAAAACAGAGTTTAAACGTCAGCAAAAAATGTACAATTAAACGTGAACATTTTTGTGAGTATTTATCTGCATAATTAATCAATCTCCGGACTAAACAAAATTTTACGTACAGAACAGCTGAACTAGATTGATTTTTTTCTGGGTGTGAAGAGACAAAAAAAAGGTCAAATAAAGTAGTTTTAAAGCTGGTGGATGCGTCTCTAAGCTTTCCGTCACAGTGAGCGGTGCCTCTTGGTTCGTAAGGATTTACAGTCTGCAGGTGATCAATTCCCAAAAGCCCATGTTACATGAGCAAATGAGGTGAAAGTGGCAGAAAAAAATTTAAATAAGGGTGCACCAATTGCAGTTTTCTGGTCGATCACCGATCTTTGAAACATCTGACCTCCCAATTCCGATTTTGGTCAATGCCAATTTTTTTTGCCTGAAATGCTGCTAAAAAGACAAAGAAAGTTGCTGAGTTGGCAACAGTGGGGTGACTGTCAAACCTCTCTCACTGAGAGGAGGAAAGTCGTTGATTATTTACCTTTGCAAAGTTACACAAGATCAGTGGATAAGATCAGCTTCATTTATAAGTGTCGGCTGATGCCTTATCGCTCAAAATTAAGGAAATCGGCAAAGATAAACTGGCTGGCTGATAAATCGGTGCACCCCTAAAAGAAAATGTTAATTAAAAAATGTTCATATAAGGAAAAAAAACAACAAAAATGTAAAATATCAAAACAAAAAGCTGCTCACAGCTTCATTAGCTGTTACAAATGATTTACTGCTTTTTTATTATTTTACACATCAAAAATTTACAGCCTACCAGCCACTAGATTGACAGGCTGCTGAAAGTAAATCATATATTCCTTATAATGAACAAACATCACCCTACCAATTTAGGAAATTTGTGTGTGTGTGTGTGTTAGTGAGAGGGGGGATGAGGTGGCGGTGGTGGAGGCGGAGGAGGAGGGAAGTCAACATAGGGGACAGAGTTTGGATGCCAGAAAGACGGGGAGAAAGATGGGTTGAAAAACGCTGGAGGAGGAAAAGGAGGAGAAGAGTAGAGGGGGAAGCTGGGAGGAGCGAAAGGGTGATGATGATGAGGAGGAGGAAGATAAGCGGAGTGGGAAGGAAAGTATGCAGGAGGAATGTCCGTGTGTCCAGGTGGAGGGTAGGAGTGGGCGGATGGCGGCGGCGCATTTCTCGGGTGCTGATGTCGGACTCGGTTTCTGGCGTGTCGGGGCTGGGAAGCCCACCAGTCGTGGTTCTGCTGCTGACTGGATTTATCTGAAAGAGAGGAAAAAATGTAAAATGTTTTTCACTTTTAGGCCTTTTTAAAAATAGATCTATGTTAGGTTCAAAACCTTTTCCCATCTTTTGTCTATTTTATATTCTTGTGATTTATCTAAATGTAAATATTTATAAAATGAAGTGGAATAGTTTTACTTTTCAAAATAAAGTACCTCATATATAAACCTGGCACAATAAGCAATTAATCACATAATAAATTAAAATGAGCTCAATAACTTCCATTCTGATGATTAATATTTTTGAAGGGTAATTCTGTTTACAGAAATCATAATATATTTTATGGTTATTTATTGCTTTTGGTTGTGTTTTATTTTGAATATTTAAAATGTCTTCCAGTTCAAAATGAAAGTTTATTGGTTTTAGAGAGGGGAAACCTGCATTAGCAAGCCATTATCAAATATATTACGGCAAATGGTCTCAAAATGACAATGTTTTGATTTATCGCAATAATTTCTAGCAAAATTGCGACAGTCCTATTCATATATGTTTTCTTTTTTTTTTTGCATAAAATCACAAAAACAGTTCTTTCTTTTGCAAAGTAAATGTGATTTAGATGCGATCTGGCATAAAATATGCATCTTCGCTGCATATTTTATAAATAGTTTTGTTTTTTAATATCTGCAATCATCACTGTAATATCAGTGTGTGAAACATTAGAATTGCAAAGCACGGCTTAGAATATATATATATATATATATTTTATAAAACTCCTGGTTTTATGAAAATATATAAAAGTTAAATGAATGACGACACCAAAACTGTCAAAGTGAAAAAAGAGGAGATAAGTTTCTCCGACATCATAGTTATGTTTGTGGCAGTACCTGCACAGCCATTTTCCTTCCTTTTGTGGTTTCTTATTTTTCTTTTTGCCTCCTGCTCCTTCTCATCATCGCTATAATCCAAAGCCTGGAGGAGACGAAGCGAAAGAAGAGTTGTGTACCACATTGTGTATTTTTCTACATTCACAGTTACATTATGTCATCAAAATTTTGATATTTATAAATACGTATAAAGAGAGATTCAAAGGTTTGGTTACTGCCAGATGGTTTACAACACAAGGTAAAGAAGCGTTTCTAAACCTAGAAAGCCACAGAAACTGATCCTAACATGAGCTGTGATTACCTCTACTGGTGGTTCATCATCATTCTTCCAGGAAGCATCAGATCCTTTTAAACTATGGAAAGCAACATTATTTTGTAACACACAGAGTTTTCTACATAGGTAATCATCTGCTGGACAGGAGGTGGAGGCGTGTCCTTACAGTTTGAGCTGCTGCATCAGGATGTACTCCGTGTACTCTTTGAGTGCTGGAGCAAAGTAAACAGTCGATCCCTCAGTCAGGCCTTTGCTGCTGATCTGATCTGAAGAGTTAAAGCGCAGAACGTACAAAGGACTGCACACAGGGCCGAACACCTCATACACCTAAAACAGACCAGCAGAACGTTATCAGCACGCTGAAAGCATCAGATTTAAATTCAGTCTGACTTTATGTTCTCACCTTTCCCACAGCCACCCTGTCGGACCTGAACAGGATGCTGTCTTCATTCAGAGCGGGCGTGTTCTTCAGGGACTGGATAATAACTGAGAGGACCAACACAGAGTTAAACAACGGAGCGGTTCTGAGGATGCGTTGATCAGCAGGGGGTCCACTCACCAAGCTGCTGGACGATACTGGAGACTGTTCCGACCGGCTGCAGCTCAGCTTCCTCAGGTAAGCTCACAGTGACTTCCTCCACAGCTGGAAGCTCCTGCACACAAACGGGAGCGTCTAACAAATGATGCAGCTAATAATAGACCGGCTTACGTTTTCCAACAATATTCCCTTAAAATTAGTGTGACACAATATTAACACAGCAAAAGCATAAAATCCTACCAAGTATTTCAGGTTTAGTTTAGTGCAAATATCTTAGGAAACTTGAAGTAAGAAAGCTAAATTACAAGTAACATTTTAGCAAGATACAGATATAGTTTTAAGGAAATAATTCCTTAATGTTGATGACAAGACATTTTTCCCATGCTATAAGTCAATTTATCTGCCAATGGAACAAGATTTTTTCATCAATATTAACCACTATTATCCACTTTTTTCTCATTTGTGCTTGCTCCATTACCTGACTTTTAGTATCTTGGAAGCTTTAATCTGTGTAAGGTGTCTATTGTATTTAATACCTCAAAATACAATTATAAGGAATACCATGTCATTGTTATCGACTACTTAGTTAATGACAGTTAAAATCAAACACAAAAACTTCTTAACTTTATAAAACACAAACTGACCTCAAGTAAGACTTCATCTCTAGCTTTGATAGGGGCTGGTTGGCTGAAACCTTCATCAACATCCTCAAACACAGGGGCAGGGGAGGAAGAGGAGGATGACGAAGAAGAGGAGGATGAAGAAGAAGATGAAGAACTGTCACTAGTAAAGGGAAAAGGCAAATATTAGAATCGGTTTTATTTACAGTTTCTAGTGTCGAATCTGGTGCAAGTGATCAGCAGGTACATTGCAAAAACACAAACTTTACCAAGTAAAAAAAAAGAACTTACAAGTAACCTTTAAGCAAGATATAGGGGTTTGTTTTAAGTCAATATTAATGAAAAAGCACTAGCTCTATCGGCAGATTATTTAACAAGACATTTTCCCATGCTATAACTGAAATAATCTGCCAGTGGAACTTGAACGTTTTCATCAATATGGAATTATTAATTTAAAATAATCTCCTATATCTTGCTGAAAAGTCACTGAAAAGTGAAGTAATGTATTATCATTAGACACTAAACCAGAAATACTAAATATTTTGTGTTTTTTCAGTGCATTGTGTGTGTTTGAGTGTAAACACCTGTCTGAATCCTCTGAGTCCTCGTCCACACAGCCAGCCTCACATGCAAAGCTCACAGGGAGCGTTACTGCTGGTGCGGCTGTTTGGACAGCTCCCGCTTCATCTGCCTCCGTATGTGTGTTTACTGGTGTGGCATCGTCTCGGGTCACAGAGACGATGCCATGCTCTACGTGTGTTACCATAGTGACCTGCACCTCCTTCCCCTCGTTTTCTGATGGCAAGTTGTGATCGTTCATCTCTGGTAGATGTGATGTTGAAGTGTCTGTGTGGTCAGACTTGTTTGAGTCCTCATTCTCACACCCAGACCCCGAAGGGAGCCCATCTGTTTCCTCTGCCTGTGTTTGTATGGCATCCTCTCTGGTCACAAGGAGATTTTCTAGCTGAGTTGTCATGGTGACCTCCATCTCTTCTGCATCCTCCATCGGTGGCGGGTTCTGTTTATCATCATCTGGTGAGCTTCTGTCCATCTCAGAAGCCAATTAAAGTGTTTCCAAGCAGATTATGTCACTCTGCATGACAGAATAAGACATAAAGTGGCTGTCACATAAAACTCTTTATACGAATAAAATATGAACTTCTTATAGTCTAAGGCATCATATGTATATATTTAGAAACTGTATAAGAAAACAAAAATATCCTTTATTGGCCAAATATAAAAATAATAGTAAAATACTGTACAAACAGGGCAATTTTACAGGATTAAGAAAATAATAATACTAAAATGCTATAAAAATATAAACTATGAACAAAGCAACATTTTTAAAACATATAGGTTAAATGCTAGTTAACATTTACACGATAATTTCAGAGCAAAACTATTCCGAGTGAAAATAAAACAACTGCTGTAAATAAAATGTCAGCGTGTTATTTTACCAGCATCCAAACTTAGCTCCGTGAGCTAACAGGCTAATGCTAACCGTGATGTTTTTAAACTCGCGCGCGTTCATTGAACCAGCACGAGCTGAAAAAACTGTGGTTAACGCGATAAACACAGAGCTAACACAGAGCTAACACCGTGACACTGGCTCTGTTTGCTATATAACCTTTTAGTATGATACCTGTCTGAGGAGAAGTTACATCCACGTTGAGGACACGCGCACAGGTTTGGAAAATCACTCATACAACTTCCTGTACTGACTTTCAAAATAAAACTGAATTAATAACAGAACTCTGCTGATAAGATTAGATTTAAAAGATAATCTCTACATTTAACTTAAACAAACTGCTAAACTCAGACATATGAATTTAACTACAATACTTAGTAATACTAATGTATTAAACTTATTAAATTAAGTACAGCTATTACGGTAATCACTTTACAAATATTTTAAAAATACATTTCACTGGGTTCTGTAGTTACTGCAATTAAAAAAAAAAAAAAAATAGCATACGGGTTTCTTCAATTAGTAAACAGCTGTTTACGTGAACTTTCCGCACATGTAAAGTACAGAGCACGTGTGATTCAACTCTATGGCAAGCCAATTTGCCATATTTTCTTCTGTGCACTAGTAACAGGTTGTGGGCGACCCCTGTGTTGTGCTTAGTGATTTTATGCAGGATAACTTCCTAGCTAAGTCTTGAAACTCTTTGCTCGGCAGCAAAATGTCATCAGAGGTGGATATAAGTTGCTAAAGATGGCAGTCAAGTAAAAATGACAATTTTATTTACTACACTTGATCTCCAGATGGAAAGTAACTCTAAAAGAACAAAACTTGTGTATAAACAAGATGTCTGACTTAAACGTAATTGTTTCTGGTGCATTTTTAGTTAAACTGGTTCATTACTGTATCATTTTTAACTAATTTATTTTATTCTGTAATTTTTTTAAATACAGAACTTTTCTAATCTTTACTACAACACATTTACAGCTCTGGAGAAAATTAAGAGACCACTTAAAATGACCAGTTTCTCTGATTTTACTTTTTATAAATATTTTTGAGTAAAATTAACATTGTTATTTTATTCTATAAACTATTGACAACATGTCTCTGAAATTCCAAGCATAAATTTAGTATTCATTTGTTGAAAATGAGAAATGGTCAAAATAACAAAAAAGATGCAGAGCTTTCAGACCTCAAATAATGCAAAGAAAACAAGTTAATATTCATTCAGAAACAACAATGCAAATGTTTTAACCCTTTCATGCAGTCGTCACTACAGTGGGCATCTATCTAAAAGCCATTTTCTTGTGCTTCTTGTGGATTTTTATGTTATAAATGCACACAGACCACTGAAGTGGACACTAATGCATCATAAAATACACTATCAACTACTTGCAATCAGCTGCAAATGCAAGAAATTATTTTTGTTAAATCCAATATGGCCGACAGACAAAAAAGCCTGCCAACCGACCCTGTCCCTCCTTCTTCTGTAGACGACTCTTGCAGGTAAAAAAAAAAAAATTGACATCAGATAACCCCTAAAGAACAATACTATTGATGTATTTTTCAAATAACAACTTTGTATTTGGAGGAAATTACAATTGATCACCTAAAAAAAAAAAAAAAAAAATGTTTTACAAATTCTTTTCCCCTACCTTCTTTAATGCCTTAAGAAAAAAGAAATTTGAAAAAAATCCTGACAAAGAATCATAATTCATGCATGAAAGGGTTAACTTAGGGAGTGTTCAGAATGTACTATATGAGGAGATTTTTTTTTTCTGTTTTATTACTGCATTATTTTTACAGCATTTATTTTATTCTGTAGTTTTTTAATACAAAATCTCTCTATTCACTTTACTACAATACTTTTATCTTTGGCATCGTCCAGAATGATTCAGAGGTAGGTAAAAACAGAAACAGTAGATGGCAGCACAAAGCTTTGTCCTTCTTCCTGAGGTTTCCAATAGAGCATCAATGTGAGCTTTTGAACTCTTCACCCAAAAATAATCACTCCAATTTGATTGATCTGATTTGTAAATTCCCAAAAAAGCTTAATTTTTTTTCATCACAGACAATGAAAATAATTCTTTTCTAACAGACGGGATTTTACTCCAGATACTGATGGATGTTTGGATGTGGAATGTGCACATAAGTTCTTGAATGGCTGACAAGGAGTCTTGATCCAAGAAATGTGTTAAAAACCTTTTTGTTTTACGAGCCCTCTGCTTCAGGACAGCCAAACAGCTGTCAGCCGCAGTTTTAGTTTCTCACTTTTCTAAATATTCATTCTTGACCCTCCTTTGGCTGGATTTCACTACCGCGTCTGTTGTAAGATGTTCACAGTACTGAGGATGTGACAACTCTGATCACAATCATTTGAGGTTCTTAACTGCATGTTTTGCATTAGAGAAATTTAAACCATTTAAATTCTGCAGTAAAAATGCAAACCTTCTAGTTTAAGTGACTCTGTTTTTTCCTTTCTAAGTAATATAAAATAAATAAATGTATTATAAAACACAGGAAATTCCAGTTGCTTACCATTGTTACAGAGATAATGAGCTTACACCATCTAGCTGTTTATAGTACGGCACTGAAGGAACTTTGCTTACAACAAACACAACGTGACTCAAACGCTTCAGAGCAGGCATTCCCTGTACAGTTTGGTGGAAGTCAGAATGACATATACGGGCCTGTCAAAAGCTTTACGTCATCTGTAAGAATAGCTGCGCTAGAAACTTAGCAGGAATCATATTTGTGTTCCCCCAAGGAGTTGGGAAATTTGCTATTATTGTCCATCCATGTGATTCACCTCTGCAGAATGCTGGAGAGGTTTGTCCAAGGGAGTCTGGATAGCTACAAATCTCCCTGATATACTACTGAAACTCACAAAACTCCTAAATATATTTAGATTTTCTCCAAGGATACAACACAATGAGAAATTAGAACCTCTTTTTGTGTGACTTCAATGATAAAATGAAAAAGCACTCCAAGTGATTAAAGAGAGGATTCAAAAATAACGTCATAATTTATTAATATTAAAATAATCTATGTTGTATTGATGTTGCATAAGTAATAAAGTAAAAGGCAAAAACAAATGCAAAGCACAAACTTTACCTGAACAACGGAGAAGCACACATCTATTGAAAAACAACTACACTGTAAAACATTTGAAGGTGGTTTAACTTGAAAATGGAAGTCCACCTGCTGCTATGAAAATGCAATTTAAGTCAACAAGAAAACTGTTCTGGTTTTAACTCAGAAGTTAAAGTTCATGAAGTCGATTTAACAACAAGAGACAAGTTGTCTAGACATTGTTTTTTAAGTTCATTAATCTTGAATTGTGAGTTTTAACTTAATGCTGCAATTTAAACCAAATAATTATTTCACAATATGCAAGAAAAAAACTTCCCTCACCAATTAAAGGTCACATTTCTCTGTTATTTTTACTCACAATATCAAGTTAAAATAACTGCTTATTTTACTTTAGAATAATTTAAACTCTTGTTCCAATTTGAACAAAACTTATGATCTGATAATGAATATTAAACATCACAATGAATTCTGATAAAAAAAAAAAAACATCTAGTGTGAAAAGGACACAAAAATAAACATTTGTCTTAATAAATCACAAGAGTCAGATGAATGTAACACATCCATCTCAGGATACAAAAACATGCAACAAAGGATTCTGGGAAATAGTTCCCACTCCTGTCTTTTTCCTCTTTCAGTGTTTTTTTTAGCGCTGACCTACAAACTCCAGTTTATCCAACTCTTGGAGGTTTGACAAAATTATTAAAAAGTTAACACAACTTACTACTGTAAGTTTATCTTTCACAAACTCACACATTTACGTCAAAAATCTAAAACTCGCTAAATTTATTTGACTTAAATAGAAGAAAACAGTAGACACAACTAAATGTGGCTCAAATGTTTTACAGTGTAGGGATCACCGTGACCCAGTTCAACCCATTTCTTTGGCTTCTCTAAACAAAATAATCATGTCTTGTTTTTGTATATACACATGCAAACTGATTCAAGTATGAAAATCAACAGATGATGTGACTAATAAATTACTCTGAGCCTGAACTGGAAGGAGAAAACCGTTTCCCTCCAAATCTGAATTCAGGCTGAAAGGAATCAGCTGCCAAACGAAGCTGAAATATAACGCTGCTAAGAAAAGATTTAAGTCAAAGCTGATCTAATAATGACAACTGTGACCTGTGGTTAGGGTATTTCCATATTTCAGTGATCGAAATGGTATGTGCAGCACTGCTTCTAGGAAATCCTGCTGAATTTCTGCCTCATCATCAGATGTCTCATCTTTTGTCTTTGATAACAGATGAAGCAATAAAAGTTGCAGCTGTTGCCTATTGTACCCCTCATGGGTCAGGTTGATATGCACCTGCGTTTCTCTGATGTCATGTAGTGCAGAAGTTGGAAACTATATCCCCTGAAGCATTTTTCCCTGAAAACAAGTTTTTGAAAGGATGATTTAGAATAGGATGTGCTCCAGCACCATTGTTTTAAGGAATCCATTCCTTTTCTGTTGATGTGCATTGTGACTTGTAGTCAGGGAATTGAACTTTATTTCTGGACGTGTTTGTTGGTCATAAAGTTGGCAGATGTTGTTTTTCTTGGTTGTCAAATGTTTTTTTTTTGTCTTGTTGTCCTTCACACTCAAAAACAAAACAGAAAACAGGTGCTGTTTTTCAGTTTTACTCATTGTGTCACCAATGACAATGTAAAGTCAACATACCACCACCACTAAACACAGATTTTCCCTTTTTGATGGGGACTACCCTCCACCCAAACTCCAACCAATGCATGACAGATGTTAAGTGTGTGTTTTAAATAAAAGTCCAATTTAGCTTACACATATTAATCTACAGGCCTAGCAATTACAGACATATTAGTTAAGTCTCTCTTTGTGCTTTTTTCTTATGAATTAGATTGTTTTTAAGCAACATGCCAGCTTAACTTTAACACGACTCAACTCTAAAAACTATTACTTTTGACATTAATAATGTTTACTTTAACTTTTAAGTTCCTTGTCAATATTTTTTTCTAAACTAAAGATGTGCATTTGCCAGATTTGAGATTATATTTGTGGCAGCTGAAAATAATTTAAACATTGGTATTAGTTATTCTATTATCCATCATTTAAAATAAGTATTTGACATGTTTTTCTCTTATGGGTCCATTGACGTAAAATTCACACCAGATGTATTTAATCCATAAATATAACAAAATCAAAACAAATAAGTAAAGTGTAAAAAATGAAATGATACAGAGAATAAGCATTGATCACAAGAAGAAAATAATCTGCAATAAAAGGCAAAGAGCCAAGAAACAAACTAAAATCTGCATTTGTATGATTGAGAAAACCAAAAAGATCTTCACAAAAAGTTCTAGGAGTTGCAAATAATACTAATAAGAATCACTACAGCTACGTTTCTAAGTTTCTGAATGTTCCAGTCAGTGCTGTTGTTCCCTAATTTGGAAGTGGAAAGAACACAATTTCACCAAAAACAGCCAAGACCAAGTTTTCCACATAATATTTCTAACAAAGGAGCCAACAGAATAAAAATAATAAGAGTTCTCAAAGAGCCAAGAAGGATTCACAAAGTGCTTCAGAAAGACCTGGAAATAGCAGAAAACAGCTTTTAAAAACAATAAGTAAAACACCGTATTGTACACTCTCTGCACAATACTTCACTGCTGAAGAAAAAGTAGGTAAAAGCTTCTTTAAAGTTAATGCAGAAAATATGGACAAACTAGTTAAATACAGAGAGGACAGTCTGATCAGCAAAGACCAAAGTTGAACTATTTGGGCATTAGTGGATGCCCAAATAGAAACTTTATAGTTGTATAAAGTTTCTTTATACAAACTTTATACAAGTTTGTATAAAGAATGAATCATTCTTCTGTTTTGGCACAGTGTTTTTGTGATGATGTGCTGAATCATTCTTCATTGGATGAATCATTCTTCGCAATCTAACCTGCAGAGTTTTTATTTTTTATTTAACAACTTTTCGCTGCGTTTTGTGTACAAAATACCTTTTGCTTTTTTTATTTAACTCTCTGGTGTTTACCTGTCTTTACTAAAAGCTGTTTTAGGATAATCTGTTTTTATGGCCCATTTGAGGAACAGAGACTTAATTTGACTGAAGATGACGTTTGTAAACCAAAAGTATTGTTAAACATATTATTTAATTTAGTAAAGATTTAGTACAATTGAAACCCTTTTATGACTCTGGGGATCAGGTTTTTACTGAAACTATACTGCTGTTATATTTCTTTGTACCCCATAAAGGGCAAAGTTATTGGCTAACTCTATTTCAAAAAAGAAAATAGTAAACTTGGCAGAAGAACTGTCACAGTTCTTCATGCACTCCATTTCAATCTAATCCATGATGTGGAACATTATCATGCATTTCTATTTTTGTAAAACTCTTAATGTACCATGCATACTTAACGACTGAAACACTAATGAGCCATGGACATTTTATCTTTGACTAAAGTTCATGCTTCTTTTCAGGCTCCATGTCTTGTGAAATCCTTCCAGATTTCTGCGACACTCTCCTACTTATGGAGCAATCCCAGCTGAAACCATCAATTCAGATGATTGCAGGACATTGCTGAAACATTTACAATTACAAAATTGAATTGACCTTCAGATGCAGGGTTTGCAAGCTCAACAAAAGTATTTCATATGTGCATCAGGTTTTCTTGATGCATGTAAGAAAATAAAGAAGTAATTGATACTTCCTTAGGGTGTGTTTAACACATACCAACACATTCTCACACCGTACTCGACTGGGTTGCATATACTGTACATATATACTTGTACAGTGCATGTACAGTAGAAGTACTGTACATATACTGTGCCAAAAGTGGTTTTGAGTTGTTCTTTAACGTTTTCTCTGTTATTTATCCCTTTGCTGTGGCCCACATGAACTAAATCATACCTACATCACCAGGTTTCATTTATTAAAGTTGTTACATTCACTGATCCATGTTGTTTGAACCTTCAAGGTGTCCGTAGTTGTCTCGATAGGAGCGCTGAACAAGCACGCGGCGGGGGGAACCGTATCTGATGGGGAAACCAGAATCGACGTAACAACGGAATTGTTCTACCTATAGATGGCCTGTGAAAGAATCGGGGTTTTGTCCTCCAGCGTTGTGCGCGTGCGCAACATTTGCAGACGTAAACACTAACGTCTGCAACGTCCAGTTTAAATCAGCCCTCAGTTTCACCTTAAAAACATTTCATCCATCGCCTGCCATGCAAGAACGCATTTCTGTGGATTTTTATGTGCTTTAAAATCAGGAGGGACCATTAATAGCCTCAGGTTTGGTCACCCAGTCTGTCTCACACATACGAACTGATCCATATAAACCACTGACATGCACAAAAACCACTTTAAAAAGAAAATAGGAAAATAGCTTTCCTTATTAGTAAAGTAGAACCTGTGACTTGTGAGAAGGTCGTAGAAATGTTTCAGTATTAATGTTGATGAAAACTATTTTTTTAATAATTTTTTTTCCAGCTTCTGACTCTGAAAATACACCACTCATTACAACATCTCTCTAAGCCAAAGTGAAGCAATTATTTTCATATCAGTTCAAATTCCACAAGCATCTGTGATTGCAAGACAAAAAGCGTAGCATTCCAGTTGGGGAATGCACCAAGGAATAATCACACACACACACACACACACACACACCTACATCACACACACACACACACACACCCCCCCCCCCCACACACACACACACCCACACACACAGAAGGAAAGTGAGATTAGCTGTCCGTGCACAGGACCTTGACCTGCCTATTTCTGGGGGGTCTGAGCTTTACTGTTTAGATGTTCTGTGTGTTTGGGTGCATGGGTGCTCAATTAATTGCCTATCCAAGAGGTCATTGTTGAGCCAAGGATTTGTTGTTTATGTAACTGGGATCTGGAGAGATGCAGAGTGGAAGTAAAAACACAAACCTTATTTTTTTCTATAACAGTGGAACACTGTGAAATAATTCAGCAAACAAGCCATAAAATCTGCAAAGTTTATCCATGTAATTTACTACTTTCTAAAGCAATACAAAGAAAAACCTAATTAGAGAAAAACACTGTTTGAAATGCTGTGCTTAAAGTTAGCTTGACCTGAGACATCACATAGCTATAAAAGTTGATAAGGAAGCTGTTTTATTTTGAACATCACTTTCCACCCAATGAAAAACGTATCGGCAGTTATTATAGGACATTTAGGTAAATATAGGACTATCCAGCTCAAAATGGAAAACGAAGCATCAGACTGCAGTCTTAGCATCTAAATTCATCTAAATAAATGAATTTTAGTCTCATTATCAAACTCAAAAACAATTATTTACCAGTCGAATAATGATTACATTTTTACAAGTCAAACTCAAAGTTTATTTATATACCGCATTTACAACAAACTCACAATCACATCATCACAGGGAATAATGATAAAACAAAAAATAAAATATGGCAAAAATAATAAGACAATTATAAAATTGGTAGAAAATACCTAATAATATGAATAAAAACACTTTCAGCAATTCCTCTCCCCCAAAAGACTTGAATCGATGAAGTGTTAATGCCCCTCTTTTTTCAAATTGGAAGATTTGTCAAGATGAACATTTATTCAGCACTGATGAAAGAAAATTACACTTCAATTAACAATCCACAGGAACCGTAATTAAACTAATAAAACACCAAACCTACTACTAATACAACTAATATCTATTTACTTACTACCTAATTTAGCAGAAGACAAACAAAAAACAAACACAAAACTTTATAGGCTAAGACAATAAAGTTAGGAAGAAAACAGAAAATGAAGCCAAAGCTCAAAACTAAGTTTTCTTTCATCAGCTTTTTCTACGATATAACAGGAATAAAAAGAGACTACTGTGGTCTGAATCTGGACTATTGGCTCACTTAATAATCTGACCGGATTACCACTTGTGCTAAATCATAATCCTGTTTCTAAATTCAGTTTGCAGCTCTGGCTGAAATATTCCTCAGACTGGAAGTTCTTTCCTAGTTCATTCAGTCATTTATCTTGGTTGTTTTTCATTTTAAAACGTCACCTTAAAAAGAAGTTCATAAGGTGACTCTGAGCAAATTTCCAAGGAAAAACTGGAGTCTTGAACAATAACAATAAAAGTTTTGGGAGAGGAATATCACAGTTGGTCAACCCAAATTCTTCATAATCCACTAGAGATCAAAATCTCAACAGATTATCACTGTAGATGACACAGTGTCACAACTAAACAAATTTACACATGAAGCAGTTTAAAACATTCGACTGAATAAATATTCCACATTTCAGAGTTTAATCTTCACAGTTTCACAACACAAATTCACTGTGGATCGTTCAAAACAGAAACTTCAACAGGATTTCCACAAAGTAAAACCTGGTCAGGTTATAAAAACATATCTTTTGAGAATCAAGGAAAGCATTGTTTTCCCGCATTGTTTTACTTTCAAAGAAAGTTTTCATTTTCTTTGAAATGAAAATGTTGCATTTCAAAGAGAAAAACAGTTTTAATAGGTGAAAGATGAAACCTGATCCGTTCTGTGTATATCAATTCTCATCCCCTTTGATATCTTTTATTTTGAAGGGGATGAGACTTTTATTTGACCATCCAACATGCAATAAGATGCAACTAAAGGAAATGATTTATTTCACATGTGTCAAACACAAGGTCAGGGGGTCAAATAGCTTCTAATGTGGCCCTCTAGACTCTAAAGGGACAGTCAAGGCAAAACCCTGCTTAAATATTATTTAATCAATCAAATCAAAGCAGTTTTTATCTGTTCACTGCCAAATTACATTAACCTCCACTTTCTGCTAATTATCGTTGAAATTCATGCAAAATCAACAAATCCCTGCACTTTTTTGCGCTAAAGCATAATTGTGAGTTTATTGCAGATTTTTGGCAAAAATGGTAAAAAATATTGGATTCAAGTGACGTTTTACTCCCACTTACAGGTGGATGTGTTTCTTCTACGAAACAGCTACCTCGGCCTGCCATCATGTCAAGTTATAATCCATAAGAACGAGTAATAAAAAATCACATTTCCCATCATACGTAAGTGAAAATATTTCGAAATTGGTACCACAAACACTTTAATTTTTATTACAAAAAATCCGAGAAACAATCGCAAAATCCTGGAGGGCCTGAAAAGATGTTCAATATCATTTAATTTTAAGAATTTATTTATATTTTAACAGGTTTTAGCAATAGATTCTGGCACAACCTGCCGTTTAACAACATTCATGATCTTGATTTGGCCCAAAATGTAATTGAGTTTGACAATCCAGACTTAGATGTTTTTAAACAAAGTGAATTGAATAAGTGAATTGAAATATATAACACAATTTAATTTCTGTACACAATCATCTGTAGCTGTGCCAAATAACTTTGATGGCAGTACTGAAAACTAAATAAAATCCCCCAAAAAACATTTTTTTATGACTCTGCATGGTATATGAAAGTTGATCCCGTTTCTTTTAACAGACACAGTTAAAAAGGAATGAAACCAAAGATATGACAAAGATCCAAAGCTCCAAACAAGCAGCCATTAATCAGGTCATTGACCTGCTTCCTTTGACCCGGGCCAATTAATGTTGTCTAACTGTCAACCAGCTAACAAAAGGAGGCTTATCTCACCCATAACAGGCTTTCCTCATAATTAATTATTGCATGTGTGTGGGAATACAAACTGGAGATGTTTTTAAATTAAATTTCACACCTAATTATCTCTTTCCATTTGTCACATGCAAAACATTTAAAAATGGCCTCAGTTTCCTTACCAAACTACTCCAGCTTTGAACTTAAATATGGTTTATGTGTAAAGAACTACTACATATATCTGTTTTTTTTCCAGTTTTATCATCATCATCATCATCATACCTATATTGAAGGTATTTATGTATATTTGACTGTAAAAACAGCAGCATTCACAAATTATCTTGAAAATAAACAATAAAAATCAATCTACTTTTATAGTACTTGTTTAAAAAATAAGCAAACTCTCTAACAACTTTAAATGAAGTAATAATTGAACCGTCAGGTTGCTCTTCATTCCCACATTTCTTTTTAAAGAGGTTTTTTACTCAGTTGAACCATCAGCTCTTTATGTAAAGAATAACAGTTTCATCTCCAGTGTGGTCCCACATGTATTCAAGCTTTCAGCCTAAACCCACTGATTTAAATAAAAAATAATAAAAAACACCTCAACCTCCGCAGTCTGTTTTAATTTCAGGACAATCCAAATTCTCATTCCATTCAAAAATATTGTCAAAAATAGATTTTATCCAAATAAATGCAAAATGTATACTTTCAATGCTTTTATCTTTGAGGAAAGTCGAGGCTTTTTCAATATCAGAAGCTTTATGTGTTTATCTAAAAGCAGTTTTCCTGTGAATTTGTCAACAATTTCTTGTTGAAACTCCTAGTTTTGTTCATTAACTGACCATATTAGACAAATGTAGATCCTTAGAATATTATCCATGTGGAGAGTTGAAAACCTCAGTCCTGCTTCAGGGTGTCGATGTCAGAGCAACCAGGAGTCGATGCGATTGTTAAACCTTGACGATTGTTTATAGTCTACAAATTCTGTCAAGACATGTAAATGAGGTATTGGCTCTAAATGGGACAACCTGATTAAATACTTTAATTCTTCATTAATCTGTGATTAATTGTTCCACGGTGGAAAAAGAATAGTTCAAATGATTAAAAAAAATCATAAAATTTATTTGCCAGAATCAACCACGCTTATGGTAATGTTTCCATTTAAGGTAACATTAGTATTTTAGCTAACTTTAGCTTTTGAACAGGTGTTTTCATGCTGAGTAGATTATATTTGTTGTAGGTCAACATGCTAGCGATAGCCCTTATGCTAGGGCTATCTGAGGACATAAGACAGTTACTATTAATAATATCTGTAAATGAAAGATGAGTCTAATTATTGCAAAATTAAAAGAATTTAAACTTCAGTTCATTTCTTGACAATAGAATCTCTGTCAAGTTTGAGCTTGGAGGTTTTGCCTTCTGTGTGAAGAGACATTTTTTGTAAGTCTGCTTTGATTTAAATGCGTGCGCGTGTTTGAGCGTGTGTGTGTGATTTGCAAATGTGAGCATTTGTTTATGTATGTTGTAGTCCTGTGGAATGCTGGTCATGCTGAAGGACTTCACATCCCCTAACATGTCTGCAATGTGGCCCCTCACAACACATTATTCTTCAATAACAAAGTCTGCTAGACTTGTAGATGGAGCATGACCCCCTACACAGAGGGAAGTTTCCATTTCTCCACTGCTTGCACACATGTGTGTCAGTATTACATTTCTCCTCAAGGTCTGTACAGTAACTCTCTCACTTTGTAGCATGCTAGGCAAATTTTCTTTAGCTGAACCTACTTACGCTCTGTTGTGGATTCACTTTGTTTATACTTTTACTCATTAGGAAGAGACATACAGTGATGAAGTTTTCCGATTTGTGCAGATAAACTGCCTCTCTATGCTTTTGTCAATTACAGAAATGTTGAATTTAACAGAGCAAAGATCAAATATTTTCTAGAAAAGGTGTTTCTTGATACCAAACTAGTAATTTGCTGGGTTATTAGATAAATAGATAGGCTGATTATTTCACCTATAGCACGGGAAAAATGTCTTGTGTAAGTGAAATAATTTGCCAATTGAACAAGTATTTTCTCATCAATATTAAGGAATTATTGACTTAAAACCAGTTCATGTATCTTACAGAAAAGTTTGTTTTTCCTTATTATAAATTTAAATCTGACTGATTTATTTTGTTACTTTAAGGAGTATTTTTTACAACACTGTACTTTTTACTTATGAGTAATTTCATTAAATTTAGATTAAAAATACTTTATTATTAACCCCAGAGGGAAATTAAATGTTGTAACTCATTAATTTCGATTCTTCAAAGAGTTATTGAAGGTGATGGCTGTGCAGGAAAGATCTCCGGCAGCAGTATTATGAATGTTATGAAGTATTTTTAGTCTTGAGTAAAATTTCTGTATTTTCTATCCACTGAATGAGAAACAAACATGTTTCAACTAAAAATTCACTAGAAACAGACACAGACACACACCTGCAGTTTTTGTTAAAGTTTCATACATTTTTGATTGAGAAGAAGAAATTTGGAACATTTTTCTTTTATTTTCTCTGTTATTTTTGTTACTTCTATATATTATTGTAATCTTTGTCCTTAAAATACCAAAATTTTCACGTAACTTTATATTTGGTTCGACTGATTATGTCATTTTTAAATATTAAATAACTGCATTTATCTTTAGTCGCATTGATTATTGCAACAGCGTCTTCACATGTCTGTCCAACAAATCAATCAAACAGCTAGAGCTGATCCAGAACGCTGCAGCTCACGTCCTCACTAAAACCAGGAAGATAGAGCACATAACACCAGTTTTAAAGTCTCTCCACCAGCTCCCTGTGGCTCAAAGAATAGACTTTAAAATACTGTTGTTAGTTTATAAATCACTGAACGGCTTAGCACCACAATACATTAAAGATCTGCTGTTGTTGTATCAACCTTCCAGACCTCTAAGATCTTCTGGTTCTGGTCTGCTCTGCATCCCCAGAACCAGAACCAAACGCGGAGAAGCAGCTTTCAGTATCTATGCACCACAAATGTGGAACAAACTTCCAGAAAACTGTAAAACAGCTGAAACGCTGACTTCCTTTAAATCCCAACTAAAAACCCACCTGTTTAGGATTGCGTTTGAAAAAACGACGAATGACTGAGGGTCACTGCGCGTAACAGAAACCCTGTAAATTCTGGACACTAACAGGTACCATTGAATTACGGTGTACGGAGCACCGCGCTGGAAGAAAAAACAACGAGTGACTGCGGGTCACTGCGCGTAACGGAAACCCTGTAAATTCTGGACACTAACAGATACCATAAGTTGGTCAAAGATCCTTGAGGGACGGCGGAGTCCCTGAGCGAAATTCTGTGAAAGAGGTGTATGGAGCCTCATGATAGAAGCCCGTTGAAAGGCTGTTTATATCGTCTTAAACTGTGTGATTTTGAGCATGTATGGGAATAATAATAGCAATAGGTATTTTGCTCCATATATCACAATACATTCTTAATCATAATTTCATTGATGGAACTTGACTAAATGTAATGTTTTTATTGTTGTTTTATTGTTTTCACTGCTGCTGTTTCTGTTTCTGATATGATGCAAAGCACTTTGAAATGCCCTGCTGCTGAAATGTGCTGTACAAATAAAATTTGATTTGATTTGATTTTGCTAATTTGATCAGCTGTCAGTACTCGAGTAGTTATAACAAATACTTTTTCTTGGATGCTACTTTTTACTTTACTTTAGTAAACATATGTTGAAGTAGTGCTACTCTTACTTGAGTACTACTTTTGGTTACTCTGCCCACCTCTGAGTATTTTCCCATCTGTCCTCTTGCTGTTTAAGTAAAGGGGCCACCTTTGGGCTCTTATTTTGAAGGCACATGCGGTTGGGTTTTCTGCGATAAATTGACGCGACAGCCTCCGCTGACCCTCCGGATTTATCTGTTTCCATATGACCGGGCTTCCATCCACAGCGGCTCCCATACACATGCTGCCGGCCCTCCGCGGAGCAACAATTGGACCTTGACAGCGAGAGAGAAAGGAAAGAGAGGGAGCCGGGCCAAATGTGAGAGGCTGATCAGCCGCAGCGGCGCACATTCAGATTTTAAATCCCCCTCTTTATGCGCCTTGGATCACAAAACTTGCGCAGGCGTCTTATAAACATGCACCTTTTGGGAATATCTCTGTTTCTGGCATATTTGCTTTACACTAACCTGGCCAGCGACTCCAGCCACAGAGACTATGATGATGAGTACGCGGAGCAGGAGCCGATGGACGAACCGGTGAGTTTAGTTGGAGGAGAAACTTTGTTTGTCTGCGTGAAATTTGTAACGCAGTTGGCCCACTGTGGACCCCCACGCTCCATCATGTGCTCACTTATAATCCCAGAGCATTTCTTTGTGGAGTCTCACTGTGGGAGAGCAGAAAGTGTTGGCAAGATTTCAGTTCTTTATTGTTGGAATAACAAAACATCAGTTTCTTGTTCTGATTCACTTCTTTTATCACTCAAAACGGCCTGGTTTTTGTCACAGGTTTATTGAAAAAACATTTTTTTTTCAACACTCAGCAGACCTTTCCAGGAAAACGAGGCAATAACTGGACTGGAAGTGATGCTGAGTGGGATTATCCCTCTACTGTCCAAGTGAGAAATCAGTAGAAGAAGAAACTGTGGCTCTTGGGTTCATGCATGTTTTGGTATTTCTCACCAGACACCAATGATTAAAATGACAATAATGAAAGTAATAATAATGATAACCTTCATTTAACCAGATACAAATCCTTGTTGAGAGCTGCAATCTGCACTGTTTACAAGTATCAAAATGTACATTTTCCAGTCAGAGGAATAGATTTGTTTAGTTTCAAACTATCAAAAGCAATGTTAATAAACAAACATAAAAGCAATAGAAACAAAAATGCTGACAATCTGTTAAAATATTATTAGAAATGTACATTTATTTTGATTTTCTGTTTATGAGTACAATAATAAGATCATACCTGCCTATTCTGCCTGGAGGTGACATTTACACCTGCACACCTCCAAGGTGTTGTTTCAAGCATCTTATATGTTAAATATAGGCAAACAAGCATGTAAATGAGGATAAAATGTTCTTTTATCAATATGTATTTTGAAATCTCTCCACTTCCATGTTTAAGTGATAATCTCATGGGATGAAGCGTTACTTTGCCAGACCAAGTTGATGTGTCAAAAATGTAGAAAATTCACCTTTTTCATTGCTAGTGATTTAATTTTCTTTTTTTAAAAAAGAAAACCTGACTCTGACTCTTTTTCTATTCTGTTATTTATAGCAATTCTGTGTATACATTTCAGAAGCTGTTGTGATAAAAGTGCAGACAGCAAGTCTGTCAAGAAACCTTTTGTCAATATTCTTAGTAACACACATTCTCTGCCTTCTTTTTCTAACACATGTAGCAACAATAGATACCCTTTAAGTTAAAGTCCATGTTTTAATCTTGTTTTTAAAGCGGCTGCAAAAGGTCAGAGACAAGCAAAGCAAAGTCAGGACTACTTATACATGATGCAACTGAGGTAACTTCAGCTTAAACAAATAATATAAAGCCATATGATTTAGCTATAGTGAAGTATATGAATTAATCCTCTGTTAACTTAAATAAACTTTGACCATTTTTAATTTCTTTACCAGTTTTTTTTTTAACAACAGTTCATTTCAATAACAGTCAAATTCAGACTGATTATAAATAGAGCTGCACAACATATGGAATTGCAATCATCAGTTTAAATGTGTGAAATATTGCAATTGTAAATCAAAGCTTGGATGCATCTTTTGTTAGGCTATAACATTCCAGAAATCCTGGATTGTATTTGACCAGTTGGGTGGACTTTAAAGCCCAAAGAAAGTGGTGTGAATATCATGATGATAGAAAAGACAGAGAAGAGTGTGGAAAATGTGGCTTAAATGCAGAAGATGTCATCAGTTTCATGCTTTGCCTAATTTTACCCGGTTCAGTCTGCTTAGGATCGATTTCAGTACCGCTCAATTTATTGTTAAAACCCGGACAGCCGCATAACTCTGGGGAGAAATAATATGCAGGTTGGTGCACAAGGTGGTGGCCACTTCAGGTGTCATCAGGTTTGGTCGTAATCTAGAAACTCAGCACAGGAAGAACCATTTAGAAAAAAAATACAGAGATTAAGAACTTTTTCACAGTAGACAAGCTGCTGCTGTAGGAGAGTTTTGTTTTTTCATCCATATGGAAACTTAAACCAGGAGAAATCTCATCACAATCAATTTCCAATTGTAACAAAAGCTAGGACAGATAGTTTCTATTAAAAAATGTGTTGTTTATATTATTGCTTAAAACGCATGCAGGATGTAGCTGGTTGTATCCTTTAGGCACCACAAGGGGGAGCTGGAGTCCCCACCAGCTTTCACTATGTCTGCTGTAAAATCCCTATGCAAAGCCAAACAATGCAGTAAAAAGCAGCTAAAAGGGTCAGAAGATTTCTTTTGTTTACATTCAGAGACACGTGTGAATTTCATTTGGAGAAAAAACAGAGTTTTGCTTTGGTCTGATGTTAAAGCTGTCTTATAGGGTTAGGGTTAGATAAGCTGCACATCTTGGACAATTTGTGTTTTTCTTATCACAGCTCTTCTGATCTGTTCCGTCTGTTCTGGCTCATCTGAAGTCTTGTAAGTGAGTTTCAACCAGAGATTTTCACAGGTCAAATTTTCCAAATCCAACTTAGGTCTCCAGTCTCTAATGACTGACATTAAGAAATAATCATATCAATAAACACTTGTTGAATCCACAGCGTCTAGATCAGCTCTAATCCTGCATTCCAAACCTGTACTACTTGTCCTTTGGCCTAATTTTAAAAAATGCTTCTTTTTTCTTTGTAATGACTGTTAACATGTTTATTGTCCAGTTCTTCATTATATATGGCACTAAATATGGCTTCAATTTCTTATGTTTAATTTTACAACACACTAAATGAAACAGAGCTTAGTAAGTAATTTTAAGTGCTTCCAAATTCTGAATGAAAAGAACAGGAAGTGCTTTTATTTTTGAAATGTTTAGATGGAAGTGTCCATGCAATGTTGCAGCTCGCTCAGAAGTTGGTTCCATTTATTTTTGTTCCTGAAACCATCCAAAGTTGTTTAATAAAGCGTTTAGTAGTAGAGCAATCTGACTGAAGCTACAACTAATATGGACAGATTATGAGCCACAAACACCCCATAATAATCCACTCATTGGGCCATTCTGTCATAGTAAAACATGTACTGCAGCTGGAGCTTCCTTTCATTCAGCATGCAAATAAATGACTCAAGTCCTAGACCAAGAGTCCAAGTCAAGTCTCAAGCCTAAGTTGAGTCCAAAATTGTTTATTTTTGTGGCTTAAAAGCAACTTGTCTGATCAGGAGCCTTTTCTCTCGCTAGCAGTCGACTTGCTTGTTTGTTTTACCCAGAATGCCCTGCGCTGTCATCCACGGTCATCAGAGTTTAATTCACTCTGATTCACTCTGAAAAGCCCGGTTCACATCTCCCCAAGTGGACCGGGCTTTCTACAAAGTGGACTTGGATTAAATCGGACCAAACACGTCTGGCGTGAATGCACCCTCCGAGTTCAACCACTCAAATAAAAGGTTTAAACTTATGCTGAAAAAAGATACAGATTAAAGTGAATTAAATTAAACTTTGCATGATGGAGGAAAGGATAAAGCTCAAGTGAGGAGGGAACATCCTGGGATTGGGATGTGTGTGTGTGGCTGGGTGGGCTGTTGGTGGTGCAGGATTAGGAGGGGGTCCTTTCAAATTAGTCAGTGAAAAGAGCCAACAGAGACAGGTGTCACAAGGGTCAAGTGGATGTGTGTGAGGGGTATGAGTGTGTGAGGCAGAGCAAGCCAAAAGGAGAAGATGAGTGTTTCTATTTGATCACAGTAGAGTCCTAATTGGGATGATGAGTTTCTCTCCTGGCTTTAAAGTTCTCCTTACTGAGGAATTTCACCGGATCATTCCTAATGTCAGAAGGAAAACTCATGTAAGCAGCTGCCAGGTGGTGTGTGGGTGTGTGTGTTATACAGCTGGTACTTCATGTAACAGGATGAATGTAATGTGCTTCTATGTTCGTCTCAGATCCAGTAGGTTGACTTCACAACTCAGATTCACTATTTATTCTAACAAAAGAGGAAATAAAGTTGATAAAATACAATAAATAACCCTAAACAAACTACAGAGCAGCAGCTCCAAATGAGCAGTTAGCAGCAGCAGTTAACAGTTGTAAAATGATTTCAATTGATGTGTTCTGGAAGATGCACATGTACATTTAAGTCTGACTTTGTTATTTTTGATGTATCGTTCAGAATGCTTATTTCTGACTTCAGTTTTGGGAAAATGTCTTAACAAATACGATTTAGCTGCCAACCTTTTAAGATTTGATTTGGCCTCAGATTTGCCTCTTGTGCAAATGTTGTGACTTTGCCAAATATTTTAGCGCTGCTCTTATCTCTCCACTTTGAACTACTGTATTTTTCAGCTTTTTGTACTGCTTTTCTCTGACCAATTACCTCTTTCTGCCTCAGATATTGGCTTTGAAAAATCAGTTATACACTATTAAGACTTAATGTGAAAGGTGATAGCTACAAATAACTTCATATATTATGCAGTTCACTTCCTCGCTTTGGCATATTTATCAGAACACTTTATCTTTGGTATTTGCTGATGTGTTGCACATTTCAAGCTTGTAGTTGCCAGAAAGGCAGGACTTTATCCCATAATGTCAAACACTCAGTGTATTTTTATGCTATTACTTAAATCTGTACTTTCCTTGTCAAATGGAGTAATCTGTGGAATTTCAAAGCTGCAGATACCAACAAGAAGGTGGAGCTTGTAGACTTACATAAGTGCTTTTCTAATCAACAATGGATTTAAAGTCAATTTCCTGTTGAGCATTTTAGAAAATAAAACATGCTGACTTCTGAGAGTGGCGGTTCTGTTTGTTGATTAACTTCTTTCTTTGATTGAGCTCTGTACCTTTAAAGAAATATTTAATATATAGCCCTAACCCTGTTAACGTTAATGTGCTTGTTAAAATCTTTTAAATCTGGTTTTAATTTACCCCAATGATAGTTTGATCCATCGTTGGAGTATACGCAAAGCTATTTGTGGATGTAAAATGTTTGCAATTCTGAATTTAATCATTCTAATAAATCTACAATATGACACCAGTCGGTTTGATTATGTATGATCAGGTGTTAATAGAGGTTACCCAGGTTTAAATGATCCATTTAATGATACATTTAAGATAAATTTCTTTCCATATTCATGTAAATATGGAAATTACTTTTGCACATATTTGTTTCTTTTTTATTATTCCTTTATAATTCTAAAAGTATTATTTGTAGAGCTGAGCAATAAATCAATAATATACACCACAATAGATGTGATCAATACCAACAAAAAATATGTCTGATGGAATTTTCTCACTCTTTGGTTACCTAGCAACAACTCACTCATTTTTGGTTGCCTGGTAACAATCTGTTGAGTAACTTGTGCAGCAGCAGCTTCAGGTTTCACCACAGTGCCTCATAACTGCTTAAAAATAAATAAACAATGACGTGGAATGAAGGAAGAAAACGAGTACAATGCTTACGAGGAAACTTCATAAAACGGGACCAATTTGGCAGTATTTCAGACATTTAAAACGAAAAAATATGTTGTATTGTTTTTGTATAGCTCACATGTCTAATGTAGAAAGTCAATATGTTGCCAATGAGCCGATTCATTTTATATTCATGAATGAAAAACAGAGAAATACAACCCCTGCATGTGGATATGGTGTGATTCACTGATTTTTGAGCAAACAAAGCGTGGTTTGATTCAGTGCTTCTGTGTGTATCTGTTGCCATCTGCTTTGTGAATTCAGAGCAGAAACACAGCAAAACAAGAAACTGCACTGCTTCATGAATTTCAAACTCAGATTTCGCTAGAATCTTGTGATTATTCTAGTTCCTTTTTATTAGATCAGTCTTGTTTCTGTTTTACTTTGGTCCAGTCCTTCCTTAGAGATGCTAGTTAATTATGTTTCTTAGGTCTAGTTAGTCTTTAGTGTTACATTTATTTCCTTATTTTATATGCAATGTCTAAACCGGTTTTGTGCAAACTTCAGATGTTTCTCTTCTTCAGCATACCTAAGTCAAGTAATTTAGTCATTAACAGGACTCTGTAGAAAAGTTGACATGTTGGACCAGTGACTATTGGTACACTCACTATGAGCTGCTCCTGTAAACCCCGACTGACTTTAAGACCAAGGTGCTGCTGTTATCAGCATCACACTAACTCCATGTTGTTGCTTTTCTTTTTCTTCTAATCTCCAAAAATGCTTCCAGACCTCAACCATTTGATTGTATTTTCTTTCCAGATTTACAGCCAAGAGTGCAGCAATGTGCTCTAGAGTCCATTGCACCTTTTTTTTTTTTATACAGACGGTGCTGCTTTTGCCTCATTTCTATGGTCTACTTTTCCTTTCATAACATATATTAGGAAGTATTTCATGGATTCTGAGTCTTCACATGTCTAAAAAAAATTTTAAAAATTGCTTCGATGTAGCATCTGGTGCCATTTCTCACTGTCACTGTTTCTTTAAGCTCCAAGGTGATTAAGCAAACAGAACCCTACAACCTGAAAGAGTTGAGTTTGTGGTTCAGATAATCAAGAGGCGATCTCATTTTTGGTGCAACTGAAAAACAATCTTCTGACAGGTTGAATGGTTTCTCCTGCCTCTTGTCAGACATTGAAGTTGATCTATTTATGATTGATATGGATACAGAAGCATAAAACAGTTTAAACATAGTACCGCTCATTATTCTTGCATTTTGTCTGGTGTCCTCATAATTTTTTAGTTTTTATTGATAATTAAAACCTTCCCCTTGTGGTTCATAATTCCCTTTTCTGTTGTATATCACAGCTGTGGGAACATTACAACTTGATGGATATGTAATGAATATACATTTACCCATACAAAGCATAATGACTCCAACTTGTGGTAGATTGCATCAATCAGCCACTAATTTTAACCATGATGTCATTTTCTTCACCAGGTTCTATATAAAAGCTTCTGTGTAATATCTTGATTCTGTTTGCATTTCATTGTCCCTCTTGGTCCCTTTCTTTTACTTATTCCCTGGATTCTTTCCTCTGCATTTTGAAACTTTATTCCGTCTGTCTGCATCTGAAATCGGTTGGTGTAATCATTGTGAAATAATCCTGTTTGGAAAAAATGGCATCTGGAGCAAATATAGACCAAATAGCTAAAAACTAAAGCTCCAGTCCTCAGGAATTCAATCTGACCTCTCAGGATTACCACAGACCTTTCTGACTTTTAATGCTCTTTGAACTCAAAGTATGCAAGAGCTCATTCATTCATGTTTTGACATGTGAAGGTTAACCAATGGTGCTGGACCCTCCAAAGACTGACCCGTAGACCTCACTAGTTTCTGGGCTCTGTGTGTCTGAATGGGAGGTGTGGAGAAGCTGTGAATGAGAGAAACTGGAAGAAAGCAGATCATTGTGCTTTCAGTGTGCATAGTGAAGTCAGATTTTCAAAGCTGAGAGGAAAAGATGCATTTTTCTTCTAAATACCTTCATATTTTGCATATTTTATAGTGTTTGCATTAATTGAATTTATTTTTGTAATTTCAATTTGCGCAATTCCATGGTGAATGGAAACACAGATGGTATAAACTGTAGCTTCAAGGCTCCTGCATACTTCATCCGAAGTGCCAAAATTGGCTCCTAGTGACGTATAGACATGCGATGAAGATTACATCATTTTGTTTGCAAAGAGCCATTTGCCTATCAAACTTAATTCCAGACCCTGGTTAAGATATATCTCCAGAGCTGTGTGTTGTATGATTGGTCAGCAGTTTGTTGCAGAAATAAACTCAGATAGCAATGTTGAAAAACATATGATATAAGCATTTCAGTCAATATTGATAATTATTGCTTAGATGTTTTACTTTAAATATCTGAAATATTGCCAAACTGGTGGCGTGAACTTCCCTGTTTTATCCACAATTTTCACGCCAAGCTTTTGTTTAGTATTTTTAGAGTTGTGAGGCATGGTGGAGAAACCTTAAACCTTAAACTGGGCAAGTTACCCAACAGATTGTTGCTAGGTAACCAAAGAATGAGTGAGTTGCTAGGTAACCAAAGAATGAGTGAGTTGCTAGGTAACCAAGGAGCGAGCGAGTCAGTTGATTCTATCAACTTAGCTTAGCTCATTTTGAGAGGTTGAGCAGCTGAAGTCTTTGCTTCAGTGAATATTAAACACTCTATCAGATGTATTATCTATTGATATTGATAATCAATAGATATCAATAATATATATCGCAAAAGACATGTCTTTTGCGATATATATTATTGATTCATTGTTCAGCCCTACTTCTACTGTCTGTTGTCACTGTCACTAAGGTTCTTCGGTAAATAGGAGCTATAGTAATAAGACTGTCAGATTGATGAAAACACCAATATTTCCATGATTTTCCATGTTGTGTGTTCAGATTTGATGTTCTGCATTCCTTAGTGGGGAGGAGCAAAGTTGAAAAGTGGCATGGGTCGGTGAGACTTCTCAATCATCATGAAGAGACGGAAGAGATGATTTAAAGAGGGACTGAGTGAGTTTTGAAAGAAACCAGAATCGGCATGAATTAAGAGCCATCAGAGTTAAGAAGAGCTCTCACACTGTGGGAAAATGTTGGGGATTTAGAGTAGCAGAAGGAAATTGACCACCAGGGATCCTTTGTTGAAACCAGGGAACAAGGGCAGATATGACGTAACACATCCTTCTCCTTAAACTTACACAACAGTTTCATTAAAGCCGCTCATTAGGGGTTATTGCAGTTAAAAATAAGAGATCAGCTGTAAGACAAATATTGTGACATGCCAAAGAGATTGTGATGAAAGGTCACAAAAAGCCAGAATCCAACCTCTGGGTCTGGATTTATGAAAATGTAACAAAAAATAATTTATCTCCTCTCTCCTTATTTGCATCGGTTTCATGGTCTGCCCCTGTAAGTCACAACTTGTTTACTACTGAGAGACGTTTAAACACCCCAGCCATGCTCATAAAGAAGTTATCCAGCAGCGACTGTAAAACAAATACATCCGTGATGGATTTTAAACTCTAACACTGACAGAGACAGAGAAAGAAAACACACCACTGAGTTTGAGCCGGTTGTTTGGTGAAGAAAAATGCAGCAGTTAGAGACTTCACATGCAAACAACTACACTCTTCCCAGATTATTCATGCAAGGGTTTCCATATCCGTTAAATTTAAATGAAAATAGGTGATTTTATATGATAATGACTCATAATGCTGGAGTTTTTGTGTATCTGACTTTCATCTGACACAAAATTATTTCTATTTGCTAAATGCCAGAATATAATAGTTTTTTTGTATTATTTTTGATTTTGTGAAGCCTCAACAACTTCTTCTGAGAATGACTAAAGAAGCTCTGAACTTCCTTCAAATATTGGTATAATATGTTAACATTATCTCTGTAAAGATTTTATAATTCTAAAAGTCAAGCAGAGGAAAAACATTGAGGTTTTGACAGTTCGGATGAGGTCCTCAAAATGTTTAATTTGATCCAAATTGTGCTATTGATGTTTATCTTTTACAGGATTTCATATTTTATGTGTAAATATCTATTGTTGTTTAATACAACAATTTTTTTGCCTGTTTTGAAACAGTTCAATAAAAAAAAGACAGAAAACTCTCAACTGTGTAAATAAGTGTGTTTTGCTAGAAAATTTGTGGTTTTATCCAACCACAGTGTTTCTCCTAAGCCTCATTGAGATTTTCACTTCAACAACAACATATTTAGGTATTTATGCTTACGCATCCCTCTACCGCCGCAACAGATCGATCAATTTGAGTGAGTGAATTCTCAATGAAGCCCATCCATCCATTTGGTGTCTATCTCCAGTTACGTTCCAGGCGAGAGGCGGGGTACACGCTGGACAGGTCGCCAGTCTGTCGCAGGGCAACACAGAGACAAACAGAACAAACAACCATGCACACACACACCCCCACCCCCACACACACACCCCCACACACTCACACCTAGGGAGAATTTAGAGAGACCAATTTACCTAACAGTCATGTTTTCGGACTGTGGGAGGAAGCCGGAGTACCCGGAGAGAACCCACACATGCACAGGGAGAACATGCAAACTCCGACCCCGGGCCGGGAATCGAACCCAGGACCTTCTTGCTGCAAGGCAACAGTGCTACCAACTGCGCCACTGTGCAGCCCTCTCAATGGAGTCATTAAAACCAATTTTAAAAATGTATACAATTAATAGCAGATTAGCAGCATACTTCCTTGTTAGAGGTGCAGACTGCTGTCAATTGCTTATTTCTGTGTCCTAATGCCTGTTTAATATCCCCTAAATGCATTAAGTCTGAAACATTGTTTGTTTTATAAATTAAAAACATGTGTTAAATGCAATAGTGCAACCAACTATAATCTAATATAAATCTATCCATTACATTGGATAATTGAAATGTATAATATAATATAATATAATATAATATAATATAATATAATATAGAAAAGACAGTTAAACATGAACATAGTTTGTGGTCATTTCAACAAAACTAATAAAGTTATATAATATTATGTAATATATATTATATAACTTTATTAGCTTATTATAAAAAAGTTATTAAATATATTTTGAACTATATAATAATACATATTATATTATAACATAATATGTTATGTGACTTTATTAGCTTATTGCAATAATGTTGTCCAATAATAATATATACTGTATTTTATATTATATTATAATACAGTATAGTTATAATATAATAGTAACATAAAATAATAATGCTATTTTTTCATTGAATATAATATAATATTATATAATATAATATTATATTATATTTATTAGCTGGGCTGAAATGCCAGTAACCACATCATCTGAGGTAAAAACTATGTTCGTGCTCAAACTGTCTTATAAAATAACTGTCAGCTGTGAGCAGCACATAAAACATTTTTTATATAGTGACTTAAAAAGCATATTTCTTTGATGTTCTTTGTGTTTGCGTTTCTGACAGGGCTTTTCCACATCGGCTGTGTGTCTGAGTGCTTTACCATCTGTTCTTTAGGGTTCAGCTCCCCATCAGTGTGTTGTTGGCTCTGCCTCGTTTTTGGAAAATCCAGCTACTTGGCTGTTTGTGTTAGCTGTCAATCCTGCAGAGAAGGAGCCTGCTTGGTGATTTCTTTTTTCATTTAATTTTTCTGTGCGTACAGTGTTATGTTCCCGTGATCCATAAACACCTTCAGGATTTGTGACACCACTTCAGAAGGCTTTCTATAAACAAATGATGAAACGTTCAGGAGTTTCTGAAAAACATTTGACTTTCGTCTGCATTAGTTTGACCTTGTGCCTCATATTTCTCCATACTTTCAGTAAAAAATGTCAATGTAATGTAATCAGATACAACAAACAGAAGATATGATTTAAAACCTCCCTCCTTACCTTTGAAATTGTATCTTTATTCTTTTCCCAGACAATTAGATCCTGGACTTTTTAGCAGATATAAGACAATGATTTCTATGCTTCAGTTTGTTTTTAGATTTAAAGTTTTTTTTTTAAAATAACATCTTTCATATTGGATGTTCTAGAAAAAGCTTTTGTTTCCACAGCAACTCCATCTCAGATTTCTTCTGTGTTTAACTTTTTTTTTTGTCAAACTGGCAAATTTCAGATCATCAATTAAACTTATAAATGCTTCTTTTTTGTTTTGTTTTGCTATTTGCATATTTTCCCCTTTTGCTTATGTATCAACTTTAGAAAATGTGCTTTTATTTTTTTATTATGTTTGAAATTCACCAAATCCTGATTAACACTGAAGACTAATTTTGGTCATATTTTAAGAGTTTTCTATATTTTGTTAAACACTAATACTTGTACTGTCACTTTAAGAGCACTGACGTCAGTGCTGTACCACTCTAGTCGGCGCTAAGCTACTTACGAAGAGGTAGGAAGTTTTCTTTGCTCTTCGTTAAGCGCACATTTTATGAAATATATAACGTAACTGTAAATACAAACTACAAAGTAATATCTCCCAATGAGCAGTTAGCAGGAGTTAACATTTGTAAAATTAAATATAGCTAAAATGGACAACATTAATAATAATAAATTAAAAAACGTACACAAAACATAGCAAAATTATTCATGAAACACGGTATATCATTCAATTTGTCTAAAACATATGCTAAAATATAATAGTTGTAAAGAAAACACAGAGGTGATTCTAATATGTTAAAAGTCAGCAACGGAAAAAGGGGGAGGAGCTGTAAGTTACTGTTGCTATGGTAACCACCAACCGTCAAGAACAGCGGAACAAAACATTAGCGAACAGAACATTCTCAGAACAGAACATTCTCCATGTCTGGAGAAACATAGCAAAATACATTCAAAGAGCAAATAAATGTTTATTTATAATATTGTTAAAATGCATATGTATATATGTTTTTTATATATACATATATATACAGACATATACATATATACACACACACACACACACACACACATATATATATATATATATATATA
>CAEGAG010121689.1:0-15863 GCA_903067065.1 Brachyrhaphis terrabensis | reverse complement strand
TACTACTATAGTATGTCTGTCAAACTGTGTCATTCAAAGTATTCTTATAAATTCAGCTAAAGAAATAGGCACAGTAAGCTTGGTATTAAAAGAAACATGCTTTGTGGTGTTAAATTGACTGAATTTGCTGCTGTGTATTCTCTGAATCCCTTGAGTTGTCTGCTGGTTCTGACTTGTTGTTTTGCAGTCTGGAAACACAGTCTTCCATTTCCAGTACTCAGACTTGTCACTATGACTTCCCTAAACACAAACACTGCTTTGTAGAGTGATATCACTGCTGTCAGACTGCTGCCTTGCACTTTGTGATACTGTAAATACACATGATACTTATTATCTGAGTATCTATGATGTCACCAGGCAAACATTTCACAAAGTCAGCAGAAAAATCAACATTCAGTTCATGAAACACATAAATTGCAACTGGTCACAGGAAGAAAGGCGTTATGAAATGCAGCAGAAGACGCGGCTGGCTGCAGGATGAAAATCGTTCCTACTTTGACTTGCCAAGTTCATCAGCAGCTGCTAAAGAAAAAGCCTGTGGATAGCGGAGAGGGACAGAACCCTCCTCCAGCTCCTCCACACACCCCAACTATCCATCAGGCTACAGTCAGCTGAGCACGGCTACAAAAGATTGGAGTCATCAAGTGGAAAGCAGAGTCAAATCAAAGTCCTGAAAAACGATTTGAAGTGAACTAGAAAGATACACGTTGATAAATCCCTGTTGGGTTTCAGCTACAGCTAGCTCTGCTTCACATAGCACTAGGACCAGGGGAAAGTTAGCCTGGCTTTTAGCACATAAATAGCTTTTAATGTGTTAAGGTTTATACACTTTATGTTTTTGCATTACTTAAGTTACTTATGTATTTAGCTTCGATTGCATCTTTGTATGTGAGTGTTAGCATTTCCACAGGATGCTAGCTTGGCTGGAGGATTTAACATTTCAGCTCCATGGCAACTTGAGCAACCAAGACCAAAAAGTATCACAATAATGTATCTTAAGTAATCAATTTTGTTTCTAAAACATGTCATTTAAGAACACTTTTTTGGAAATGTCATCAGTATAGTAAGAATAATATAGTAAAGATTTTTATCAGTGCAGAAAATTCCTACTTTTTATGGGTTTTTAAAGTTTCTGAATTATCAATGTGGGTAAAGCATGCTGAAGAGGATGAGCTGGTGTTCAATGGATTGATGAATAAAAATCTCATTAACATTAATGTCATTACAAGTTCAGCTTCGCTTAAGAAACAGTAAATCCTAAGTCAACATTTCACATCATGTTTCAAACAAAAATGAACTTCAACATAAAAACACCTCATTCCTCCGTCCAGCTAAAAAATGCTGCAACAAATATGAGCGTCCTGTCCAGACCTCAGGAATGTGACGGTAGACCGGTCAGGGTGAAAGGTTGCTGTTGCTGCTGAATAGTTTGCTTTTCCTTCTGGGCTGCACATGAAGAAACATCGATCTGTGGCGACGCCAAACTGCCTTATCACTAAATTTAGACTGCAACAAACCCAGCAGGACTACATGGAGAAGGTTTCCTCTGACCACACACAGAAACATGCAGCAGCAGCGTGTGGTCAATTTATGACTCTCTTAGGGATTATTTCTGCATAAATGACACAGCAGTGATAACACAGAAATGATTCAACAAAATTAGCCACCAACTGGTTTTATCTGTTAAAGGAAAATGAATTTATTTTAAAGCATGGGCGGAAATCCCATGGGGGTTCGGGGGCTTCGTCCCCCACAATCTTAGAAAAATCTAGAGTTGTCTTCCTCACCCCTCCATAAAAAAAATCAAATACCTAAGGATATATCAGCTTTAATCCTCAATGTTTGCACTGAGAAAATGCAATTTTTTAAGATTTTCTTTAAATAAAATGACTAGTTAAATAAAATGACTAGATAATATCCATCCATCCATCCATTTTCTGTTCACCCTTGTCCCTAAAGGGGTCGGGAGTTGCTGGTGCCTATCTCCAGCTGCGTTCCGGGCGAGAGGCGGGGTACACCCTGGACAGGTCGCCAGTCTGTCGCAGGGCAACTAGATAATATAATAATCATTATTTTATTAGGACCAGCAGAGCAGCAGGACTTCATCTCAATCAGGGTTAGAGCTCCTCACAGCCGACCTCTGTCCTGTGAAACAGACACTCAGTCTAATCATCGGCCTTTTTTTGCAGCCAACATCTGTCACATCTGTCCTCGCCTACATTTCTTTCCTCAGTTCTTCTTCAGATCCAGCAAAACGTAGAACTGGATCACGTCCTCAATCTGCCTCCCAGATTCACTAAACACAACGTGACTCTGCTGCCACTGATTGATCACAAACTGCAGTCTCAGTTCGCCTCCTCCTTACCGTCTGTTTCCATAATGTTCTTCCATTGAGCTCTGATGAAGACCTGAGATAATCTGGTTTTGCTGAAGCTTCTCTCCCACTCAGCAATCAGGAAGAATATCAGAGCAGGAAACTGAACTGGAGAGATTTCAGATGCAAATATAGTCTTCAGATTTTTATGAATGGAATTTTTTTCAGTAAAAAAAGAAAATATTAAGGACAAGATTTAAATTCAGATTAAACTTTCTGATGGTGGATCAGTTTGTTTTCTCTTAAATGAACTTTAATGCATCAGCCTTAACAGCCATGACCTCTAACCTCTAACAAAACCCACGGCTTTCTTTACAAATAAATTCAGACAGTTTCAGTAAATAAATCTTAACAGAGCGAACAGTAATGGAGTTCAAACCAAACCAGCCAAGACAGAATCAGAGAAATGGCTGAAAATGTGTAAACGCACAACAACAAATTTATTTACACACACAAGCTGTCATGAAGTGTGTGGTGAGGCAAACGCTGGAGACCCAGACAGAATATGGATAATGATGATTTAATGAATAATAAATGATAACAGAAAGTCCACAACCGTGGCAGCACTGCTGAGCAGAACACAGGGGCTTTACGCAGGTAGCACACGGCAAACAAGCGGACACAGCAACAGACTGGCAAACTCAGACGAGGACCCGACAAGGAACACAGGAGACACTAAATACACAAGGGGTAATCAGGGAATGAGACACACCTGGGAACAATCAAAGGGAGACAGGACAAAATGGAGAACACAGAGACACAGAACTCGAAATAAATACACAGAAAACTCGAAAATACACACAGAAAAAACACAGAACCTGACACAAGCACGCACGTATGCACACACACAGAGCAACACAGATAATCTCATAACCCTCCATGGTGTCTGACAGCCCTGAGTGGGATCCAGACCCACAACTACAACACCAAAGATTTAATGGATTCTCTACTCCAGTGTGCAAACACATTCTATACAACCAAACTTCTAATTTATTTGATCAAATTTAGTTTTTTGCACAGAAATGTACAAAAACAAAAGAGCTAAGTCACTAAGTCACTGACTGGACCAATAATCTGACAGTCAAAGTTTAAAGGGAAACACGTCTACCCATGAGGTACGGTGTTTATTTGTCTTGTCTTTGGATGGGCTACTGAAACGAACTTCATTGAGCTTCTGTATGATGACAATAAAACCTGAGTCTGACTCTGACATTGAGAACGCCTCTGTGTAATACACATCATCACCAGCAGGAGGCGGGGCTTGACTGAGGAATGAGAATTATCTACCAAAATGGTTCCCGCATAACAAAAAACACACAAACACTCTAACTTATCTATAACTCTTGAAGCAGTTAGGTTTTAATATATATTTTTTTTTCAGACCAAGATTTCTAAATTTTTCCAACAACTTTTAGAACATTCTGGAGATTTGAAATTTTATCTTGTTTATTTTGAAGAAGTTTGGTTTCAGGTTAGAAAAAGCTTTTTCAGTGCTAAAATACATCAGTTCTGTTTCAGATTATGTGACACTAAAATAAAAGCATTCTAAGATTAACTAGTTTACAAAAATAAAATACAACATAAATTTGAAAAACTTTTGTTAAGCTGTTGTTTAAAAACCACACTTGATTTCAGTTTCAGAGCTGCCCAAGCAATTGAATTCTAGGAACAAATTTGTACATTTCAAAGGGAAGAGTCACTAGCTATATCAGAAAACACAAGTATTTTTCAGTATGTACTGTAGAAGTTAATAAAACCAAATTCCCTTTTTTTCCCAGACGGTGTAAGAATGCTCTTAAAGAACTCCTGTTCTAACTTCCCATGGCAGGTAGCTGTGCTGCAGTGCTACCATTAGTTTGTACATAAGCTGACAACATGAGTTATTAGTAACAGTGCTACAGCTCTCCTTATCAAACAAAACCTGATATTTGCTGCTGCTGCTTGAAAAGTCAATGTTACATCCTGGCAGAAAAAAGAGGCTGGCTCTCAGAAAAGAAGACAAAACACAGGAAAAAAATCTTGTTGCCATTCAAAGCAACAAGAATGGAGTTTGTACCAAACCAATGCTCCACATACTGGGACGTCACAGACTTTAAAATGAGAAAACAGATGCCATCCAAAGCTATCATTTAGTTTGGCAAAAGCTTTTTCTTTTACATCAGAGGGGAAAGAAGGAAGAAGGCTGTAAAAGACGTGACTGATGTCTCCACATGATAGCTTTATAAATCATCAGGGCTGAAGCAGCGAGTCGGAAGATTAAATGAAGTGTGATGGATATGAATAATTCATAAAACAAATGCACAAAGTTGTGGTTTGCTGCAGAAATCCTTTGCAATAAGATTGAGATTGAATGTTTTCTGTGTGGAGCTTCACTTTGTGACCGCGCTGCTTTGTTCAGTTACATTTACCAGTAAGATCAGATTTTAATTACCTGAATCCCATTAGAAACAGCAACATTCAAACAAAGAACAACACTGGTCAGCGCAGGTCAGTCAGAGAGCAAAGCGGCTGTTAAAAAGCTGCTTGCTGCTACTGGAGCAGAAAACCGTTAATATTTCAAAAGTCCCCAGTACTGTGTGTGTGGAGGGGGGGGTGCTGGTTCTCCAGGATCCCAGTGGAGCCTGTTTGCTGCTGTGGCCATTTTCTCTGCTGGTTGCCGATCACAGTTCAGTATCTGACCACAGCAAAAAGCGACAGACACTTTGAAACAAATCCAAACACGTTTTCATCTGAGCACTGTACAAACCACAGGAGGTCTAAACTACATGAAGACACTCAGGAGCTTTTTATATTTTCTTACATCACAAACTAACTTTGATGTATTTTATGAAGAAATGTTGTGATTGGACACATAAAGTAATGCATGTTTGTGAATTGGAAGAAAATAAACTATAGTTGTTTTTTGTAGAAAATGAAAAAGAGAAGACAGATAAGATGCAGCATCATGAGGACAGATTAATACAGGAGACAATAAAGCAAAACAATATATGAAATAAATCTCACAGCTCTGTCCAGTCACCTGTAAGTGGAGTTTTAGTTTCTGTCTTTCCCAGAAAATAAAAAATTAAGAAAATGTTGAGAATTTGGCTGAACTGCATTTCAGTGTGTGTAAATCTGGGAGACAGGGCTGTGATGGCAGCAGGGCAGGAGAACCTCATGAATTTGAATTTTTGTATTTGTCAGCTCTTAATTTGGAAAAACCGAGTTTATAAATTCATTAAAAGTGCAATGAGTGCTGAAGATCCAAGATGCAAAATATCAGGAGGTGTTAAAACCTTTTCAAGGTTCTACATGCAGATATTAGGTGTCTATAAATTAAAGAGAGTTCAAACATATTTATTTTTAATTATGAAAAGCATTAGGGGAACCTTGTGTTATAATTCTTCTATTTTAACAGATTTAATCTTAAATTATTGTGCTATATCTTCAGCAAAACATCCATCTGTTGTTTACTTGCTCATTTTGTTTCAGAAAATGAAATAGCAAAAGAAATGTATTTAAATAGAAAAAACTGATCACAGACTTTAAAGGCTTTGAATAAGTATGACATTATTTCTCTTACAGAGATTATTTTTATGTAATTGTAAACTTTGAACTTATTAAGGTTTATTAAACCCTGACAGTGATGCATGAAAAGCTTCAGTGTTGATTTTACTGGATCTCAGTTCTGAACCGAATGAATGTGATGCTGAACAGAACATGAAATCCATCCTGAGGTTTTACTGTAAATATGTTCAAATTTCACTTGACAAGGTTTTTGTTTCACTTGGAATTTAGAAATCTGGGAATCAAACATCATGGATGTAATGTGGGGTTCCTCATGGCTCTAATTACATCTTATTACATCATCACTGATGATGCAAAACTTCAGGTTGCTTTTTCATCATCTTTTTCATTAAACTTCCTTCAGCTTAATGCAGGAAAGACAAAACTTTTGTTGATCCAAGAACCAAGAACTCAGCTTGACTTAATGATGCAGAATTAAAATGCCAGAAAACTAGATGCCACTAATCAAACCTAAACCTTAACAGCCTCTTAAAGTCTATTAGTACGTCTGCCAAATACCAACTTGCAAAAATCTGACAGAAGAAAAAATATGTGGATGATTTCACTTTCAGTAGGTGAGATTATTGTGTAATGGCTCAGTCAAAGTCCAGCTGCAGCTCTAGTCTGTGGTCTCAGCCTGGAAATAAGACAACATTATATAAAAACTCTTCTGACTGCATGTCAAAGTACAAATTTTAAATCGTATTACTGGTTTCTTTTTGTCTTCTTCTAATATTTAGTCACCTCAGGGATCAGGGATCTGGTAGCTAATAAATGTTCTCAGCAGCAGATCTAAACTATGAGGACAAAGATTTAGTTTCTTTGCTCCTTGGGCCCAGATCCAACCTGGGAACCTAAAATGTGCAGAATTTTACCATTTAATGTTTTTTTTCCAACTGTTTGCTAATCAGTTCTTTTCTTTGTTCAAAATAACATTTTATTGATTCTTTACCTGCAGTGCATAAAAAAAACATTTTGTTAATTTGTTCTTTTTACTGTAATGCCTTATACTTAGAAGCCACTAATACTGAATGGAGGTTAATAAATAAATAAATAAATAAATAATAATAATAACCTTGTCTTCTTCATGATCAGAACAACAGAAAAAAGAACCCAGACCAGTTTTGTCCTGAGTCACATAGACAAAAACTAAAGTTCTTGTAGCCGTTTAAACCCCATGAAGCTTCAGTTTGACTACAGAAAGCAGCAGCTGGTTCAGTGTGGAGTCATGATGGAGCAGAACCTCTGCGACGTTCGGACTAAAATACAGAGGCGGCCCGGAGCTGTCCGAACAGAGCGGTGCTGAAAGCTGCTGCATCATGATGACAACACGTGTTAGAATCAGCATGAAGGAGCAGAACTGGAGGCTGAAACAGACAGACAGACTGACTGACTGACTGCAGGTGATCAGACCTCAGCAGCGGCTGGAGTTAACCTGATATGCGCCACAGACTCCCCAAACTCCACCAAGCTTCCCCCAACCCGAGTCAGTCATAAAGGCCACGATAACCGACACAACAATCATTTAAAAAGCCAAGTAAAACTGGAATAGCACTTACACATAAGCGTGGTAGATGAACGCCCATCCCCGCGGTCTTTCCAGCGAGTTGTAGAGGAAACTCTGCAGTTTCCGGAAGCTGGCATTTTTCTTCGACGGTCTGGGTCTCCCGCAGGAGATACTGGACCTGGGTCTGCTGAGGATGCCACCCCGCTTGCTGCTCTCCGAGCCCGCAATGAGCAGCGCCCCGTCCCTGGTGGATTCCGGAGCGCCGGGGTCCAAGCCGACGAAGCCGACTTTGTGCTTTTTCTCTCCGGCTTCAGCTGGGTAAACCCCGCCGTTGAGGGATTTCTGCACCATCCTAAAGTCGAGACGACTCTGAGGAGGAGTTGTCGGTGTCCTTGCCACGGGGATGCATCACTGGCTGAGGGGTGTGTGTGATGCTGCTGATGCTGCTGCTGCTGCTGGATGCGGTCCGTGTCGGTCCCTGCAGAAACCCAATGTGTGTCCTGTCTACTTCTCTTCCCTTCCTGCAGCCTGACGGGCACAGCAGGAGGCATGCACATGAAATAGAGTCATGATCAAACTAGAAGTAATGGCTTTAATGACCGAGCCGTGCATTAGGATCTGTTCTGGTTGCTGATGCAGAGAATTGTTAAAAAAAAACTAAAAATAAATAAATCATTACAAGTTGTCAACATGAAGGAAATAACGGTTATCAGTCTAGTTTAGTGAAAAGTTTCTGCTCTGGTCTTAGAAACAGCCTGATGTAACCTCGGCTTCTCTCCACTCAACTTCAGCCCAGGAGAGTCTCTATAATGAAAGCTTTCATTGGATAATGCACGGATATGCAATATTCATATGTGCAGCTTTCTACACTGTGAGAAATGGATACCAGAAGGTTTATGTCAGGATGAATTAGGACTGGATTTCACTGGAAACAATAATGAAACAAAAGTCCATGCAAACACTTCAAATGATGTCCTCTTCAAACAGAAACACATTTATCCAATTTTCATTATATTGTCATCAAAAATGTATTTTATCAGTTTATTGGGATTCTGTGCAACTGCCCCGTGCACGATAATATTAAGACGTTGTTAAGGCTTACATATAGTTTACTGGTATGCTGTCTAATTATGCAATCTTGGTAAATGAAACCAAACATTATCGGACTACGGAGGCTCCAGTGTAGGTATAAAGATAAAAAATAATGCAAATAGAACATAAAGATCCAACCACCAAAGGAGGTTGGATCTTTACAGGCCCTGGACGTGTGAAGATACATATTTAGTATCTTTACACAATACTAAATATGTAAAGAAACATATTTAACATGTTTTTTTTTTTTTCATTTTTATTCTTTATAATGCTGCCTCTGCCTCATACCTTCTGATTTTACTTTTGCTGGTTTGAGGTGCAAAGCAGCTTGGAGAATTTGACTGGCAGCCAATTAGAAAGATGAGCATGGAAAATAACATTTAAATCTTTTTGTTTTAGCTAACTAAAAAGTTCTTCCATTTCCACTGCAGAAACCAGAACCAATGGCTCCTGCTATGTTAGCCTCAATTCACAAAACAATGAAGTGACTGAAATGTTTGACTAACAGAAATGTTCCACAAGAAAAAATAAGACATATAGAACACAATGTTAAACAACCCGCCACCACCAAACATGATCAACACATTTAAGGGCAGATTACCTTTTTCAATGGAG
Organism: Brachyrhaphis terrabensis; assembly: GCA_903067065.1. Lineage (NCBI taxonomy): Eukaryota > Metazoa > Chordata > Actinopteri > Cyprinodontiformes > Poeciliidae > Brachyrhaphis > Brachyrhaphis terrabensis. The sequence goes on along the minus strand of CAEGAG010121689.1, from coordinate 6,729 downwards.
ATTTCAAGCCATTAGCTTTAGTGTGAATTTAAGACTTTTTAAGTACATGCTGACACCTAGTGATGAGATTAATCTATTTTTTAGTAATGTTGTGACTTTCAGGAGGCAAATGGATGCTGTGTGTGGGAATTAGAGTAAAGGAAGATGATCACAAATGCATGACACACTTTTCAGATTTGTTCAAAAAAACAACTGAAAAGCATGAGTTTTTTTCTCCTCTTTGTAAAATGTTCTACTTTGTGTTGATCTACAACATGAAATCCCAATCAGACCCATTGAATCTGTGGTATTAAAACCACAAATAACTGAATGGAAAGAGTATTATTAAACAAGGAGAACAAAAGTCAGTCTTACAAACACATCCCAGATTTATGGCACTGATAAAGAATCTGCTGCTAACCTACTTTAAACATATAATGTAAAATATAGACATCAGGGAGAATAGAGAATGCTTCAGCAGAAGAGGTGAAAGAAGAAACCTCATTACAGGCCAGCAGCATTCACTCACCATCATATAGTAAGCGCAGCGATGTAACGATCCTGATTCCCTTCAGAGTTCAATAACGGGTATTAGTTTAAAGACAACACATTAATGGGTGGGACACACTGAAGAAAAACGGAGACAGAGCTCCACTAGAAAAAAACAAACTCTCATGACGAGAACATTTTATTTACTAACTTGTTAAGATTCCATTTACAATAATTTTAGAAAGATTCAACAAAAAGAATATCTTTGTACAGTTATTTTCAACAAACATGAAATTGCAGAAGTATATATACAAAAGAAAACATCAGAATTAGACAATAGTTTGTCCAGCTATACCAACATGCTGCACTCATTAGCAACCTGCAGTGCTAACAGAGACCGCTTTAAAATCACTGAATGGTTTTTACTCAGGTACAGAGCTGAGATCATACAGGAAAATATGTTGATACAAATATCTGCACATCTGATCACGTAAACTGATGGATGAGTCAAGCTCCAGGTAAAAAGGTGAGATTATAACAACATGTCAATATGGAACCAGGCTGTAAACAGAAACCAGCGTAAAGAATGCAGCAAGTCATAGAAGTTTCTGGATGAAGAACATTTTTAACAAACAAAAACCCAAGCTGTAGATCCGGTGATGCTGGAAACAGGCAGGCAGCGTCTCTTCAAATGCACAGTCACAATACAAAATATGTTTCATATACTATATTACTTCCATAAAAATAACCCAATATAATTTATAGCATTATTCTGTAATGACTGCACAATCTTCTGCTCTGACAATGTTACGTATTTATTTACAAGAAAATAAAATCTCCAGTAAACTAATGTTACTGTGTTTCAATCCCACACAATCCCTTTTTTTTCTTTTTGCCATCCTAAAACTGTTTACAGTACTTTGTTTAACACTGAATGGACCAATCACTGTGCTTCTTTCAGAACACCTACAGCAAACAAACATTAGAGCCAATTTAAAAGTCAGATTTCAGAAAACACAAGGCAAACTTTCAACATTTGGATTAATTAATATATTAATATTTTAAGTGATTCAGTACTTAACGTTTTGACTTGGTTTCTTTGTTTTACATTTTGACCTGATTTGCATTAGCTAGCTTTAGTTACTCCATCCCTTACATGCCCTGATTATTAATGAAATAATTACTCACATAATTGAATTCCACACAATTAAATAAAACGTAACACAAACAGGTACATCTAAAAAAAAACAAGTGAAATGGCATGCCATTGTTTTTTAAATACTGATCAATACGTAGGCTGGAATGCTTTTAGACTCTTTAATACCTGATATCGAGTAAGTAAGCGATAAAAACGCTCCTTCTGGACACAATAAATAGCTATCCTTCATTTTGTGCAGCAATACAGTACTTAAACTAAACCTACAGTAATTGCACAGTCACCACATGCAACAGGCTGGGAAAAAAATTCAAAACAGCCCCCTCTGCCATCTTTTTTATCATCAGGCCCCTCAGTCCCTACTTCCATCTCTCCGTTTGCCTTTTGGACTTTCTACATCTACCTTCGTAGCTAAAATGTTCTTCTTGACTTGTGGTCAGAACTCCGAGCCCTGGGGAACACCGGAGCACGTGGACAGAGCGAGAGGCAGCTCTCTAGAGTTTGCAGTCCAAGGCAAAGTGGGTAAAAGATTGTTATTTAAGACGTTGGTCAAATAAAAGGTAGTTTGGTTAATCCAGTTAAAAACACAAGCTGATCCATGAGAACATCGTCTTCTAAATAAGTAAGGTAAGCTTCATGTCAGAAGACGGCCGACGTAGGAATATTTTCCAGAATAATCTCAAAGCATAAGTGGCCAGTTTGTGGCTCTCTGGCCACAGAAGTCTGGCTTTAGTTGGTCCATTGTCCCTTGTATCGTTTGTCTGAACAGTCTTTCTTAGCTTGTACTGCAGACACCAGGTTGGTCCTTGTTTTACTGGCAGCATCAAACTGAGAGGAAGAGATGAGAATTAAACTCATCCTCTCCTAATGTCCTCCACTTCTGCATTCACCTCCCTGTGAGAAGATTCTCTGAAGCGCTCTCACAGTTCTCCATCTGAGGGTGGCAAACACAACTTGAAGAGCCTGTAAAAAGAGGAAGGAGCTTTCAGATGACCATATATGGGTATTATGGGCTGATGATTGCATAACGCGGAGCTGTGCGGTTCTGGCGTACCTTGGAGCTGATGGCGGCATCTGGTCCATCACCTTCAGGTTTTTAGCAGACAGCTCCACTCTTGCCCCCTGATAGAACCAAAGAAATAACACATAAAAAACTTCAGGGTGCAGCATTTTATATTTCCTAATATCACTCTGTACTGGATGAAAAATTTACCAAAACAGTATTATTTATTCAATATTTAAATAATATTAACCTAAATATTAAAAGTAACCACTAAATTCTGGGAAACTACCTTAATAAGCTCCATTAAAGTTCTGTATAAGTTCTAGAAAAATAAATATTATGTTTCATTAAAGTTAATGAAAGAAAATGGAAACGTTTTAGGAAAGTAAATTTTGAAGTTCTGGAAAAAAGTTTGGGAAAAGTAACTTTTGTTCATTTCTTAAAGGTAAAAAAAAAGAAAACTACTTAATGACTTGTGGACGGTGTAAGTTGTGGAAAAACAAGAACTGTGTTCAGAAACTTCTGTGACGACCCTTGAAATATTGGAGAGAGTAGCTCCTAAGTTCAGAAAAGTAACCAGTAAAGTGAAAAAGTTTCATTCATTTTATCCCAGGAAAGTTGTTGATAAGTTCTAGAAAGTAACAACTGAACATGAGCAAAGTACCTGATTTGTTTGGGAAACATAATCAGTTTATTGTCAGTTATAGAAACATTTACTAATATAAGCCATTAAAATAAGTGATTTCACTGATAACAGGACATTATTCCTGTTAAAGTGAAACTAGGACGTTTCATCAAGACTTAATTCATTTATAGAAAGCACATTTATCTTGCTGAAAACTTACTTTTCAGTTAGTTTTGTCTTATTTCAAGTGTACTAAAATATTTGAACTAGAAACTAGAAAAAAAGACTTGGCAAGATTTTATGTTTTGCAGTGTGTTATCTAGGAAAGAAACAAACCTAAAGGTTTCATAAAGCTTTTGTAGTTGTATTCCTAATTATAATTAGAAATCTTATTGGAGGGGATGCATAGTAACTCCTTAAATCCTGTCTGAGGTTCACCTGCTTCCTCATTATGTCCATGGTCTGCATGATGCAGCGCGGCAGGAGGCCGTGGTTCCTGGCCAGGATCATCGCCTTCTCCAGGGTCACATTCAGGGTACATCTGAAAGCAACATGATGTCGAACTTTAAGCCCCGTAATCATAGGATGGATTCAGACAGATTAAGACAGAGCAGCTGATGCTCAGGGATTCTCTACATATCATCGTCTGCAGGTTGTTGTAAAAATATTAGAACTATGGAGAATCAGAAATACAGCAGCAGCAGCCTGACCTCTGCATGCCGGTGCCACACATGGAGATGTGGCAGGCGCCCAGCCGGTTACACAGTTCGGAGGACACACACAGCACGCTGACGCCCGACGGGTGACCCTGCATGCTCGGACGCACATTGACGTACGACTGCAACAGTCGACAGAGGTCATCCAGGGTGTTTAGGGGTCTGAGCAGCTGTAAAAGAGAAACCAGGGTCAAAGAATGATACAGTAACGTCTCACCTGGACGTTAAGTGACTCATTGAGTTGTAGTTAAGTGACTCTTGGCAAGTCACTTAACTACAACTCAATGTAGGAACTGCTTTCTTTAAAGATATTGTTCTGTGTAAAAGCTCTGACACACCCGTGCTTTACCCTTTACTACCTAAGAGCCACTTCTTTGTTGATCAAACGTTCTTCAAGCTCTCTAGAGGTCAAACATTTCTCTTTGGTTGTTGCTTTTTCTTTTTCTTGTCAGTGACTTTTTGGTGAAGTGTCCAAAATGGACATTTACCAAAAAATTAAGTTCAAACAAAAATCCCAGATATTTAAAACTGCCAATCCAACCATCCAAATCCAAGCACTGTTCTTTAAAACAAATTAATTTCTGATCTCCTGAGAATGAATTTTGTCATGCCAAATATCCTCCTGGACTGGTTTTGCTGTCAGATTCCAGCTGCTGCCATGTTGTGTGTTCCAGCAGCTTTTTCTACAGTTTTTGTCAGTGAAAATGCTTTCTGTGACATTTTGAAGTGCAGACAGACGTATATGGATCGATTTCTGGCCAACTGACAGGCCCATGTGGCGCTACTGTCGCAAAAGATATTTAAGCAGCCTTACATATTTATTGTGTCATCAATATTTCACCATACAATGCTTCTAATAATGTTTTTAGACAGGAATAATTCATAAGCAATCCCTGTGCTTATGAATATTACACACATTTTTATGAGGAGTTGGACCAAATTCTGTTTATTTCTTTCACGTTCCTATAAGAAGATTTGTTCTAGATTTGGTCCAGAACACAAACAGCTGGTTTGACTGGATTTAAACTGGTGTTCAGAGGATTGTCTGTATCTGTCCTTCAAGGTTTAATTGATGTGTTTTTTTTTTGTTTTGTTTTTTTTCATTTTACCATGACTGTAACTGCTGCTTTAGATATATTGAAATGATCCAAAAAGTAGTCAAAGTCTTGATCAAAAACTTTCCAAGATCTTCAGAAAGCCTGAGGAAAAATTAATTATGTAAAAGATTACAACATTGACTCCGTCCTTAAAAGTAAAAATAAACTCTCAATTCCTCTGATTGTTACTAGATTAATAAGATAAAAACAACAATATCACCAATATCACACAAAAAACAGCAAAATGGCAGCAGAGTCAATCAAAGCTAATGAAAAACAAAAATCAGAAATCATTGTAACAAAAACCCAAATTTACAGGTTTCCATACAGACCGCTGGCAGTAACTGACTTGTAAGACGGAGCACCAATAAATATGTGGATTGTTAACAAAAATCATCATATTCAACAAACAGAGGTTTATTCCTGAGGTTTTTTAAAGAATAAAAATAAAAACGTGTAAATACAAAATGCTCTAGATTAAATTAAAGACTATCCTCTACAGATTTGATTTCAGCTACAGTCAGTGTAGGACACTAGAGGTCAGGCTGGAATTAAATCAGAGCAGGATGCTGATGCGTTCAGGTTAGTCAGAGTTAATTAGGAGGGCTTTATAAGCTAGTGGGGGTGGGGTGGTTTCCATGGGGACAGGAAGACAAATCGTTCCTCTTACTTTTGAAATGCTCGGCTGAAGGTCTCTAACTTCAAGGCCCAGTATCTGTACTTGCATTTATATTCAGTCACAAGATGATATAAAAGTTGACTGTGATGACAGATTGCAGAGGATTGTACTGTACAGCAGTAAATGTGTAGATTTACCTGGTCTATTTTCATTGCAGTGGAGTTGGAGTCAGTAGAGAGGTTGGACTTCTCCAGATAGAAAGCCCTGTGGAAACACACACACACTGGAGTTAGAAGCAGTTAGAAAATGACTCTTGTTTGTCTGAGTCAGGCAGAAAACAGAGAAACGATCCGCTTCATGTTCATCTAATTCTGATGCTGCGTTATGAGTCAGGTTCTGGGAATTCATGTCATGTTTTATTCAGAGTTTAAGGAAAACATCATATCACTTTAGGAACGTCGTTGTCATTGGCACAACAACAACATTCAACAGTGAAGAAGATTATAAGCCTTAAAAGACATTTATATTTTAGCTGCATTCTAATCTTACAAAAAATTGCTTTAATTTAGAAGAAACATGTTGGCAAAATTAAAAGATTAGGTAAGACTTTATTTGAATCCAGCATTTGGAGGAATGACATGGAACATAAAGGGTCGCTTTATGCAGATGACCTTTTACTTTTTATTTCCAAACCATCAACCTCACTGCCTATTGCTCTCGATATATTTAGCCAATTTGGTCAGATTTCTGGGTATAAGCTGAACCTTACCAAAAGTGAGCTTTTCCCCATAGGTAATAAAACTGATATGTCAGATTTTGCTAATCTCCTGTTTAGAATTGAAAGACAAAAATTTACATACCTTGGTATCACAATGAGAAGAAAACATAAAAACTTGTTCAAAGAGAATCTGATTCAACTGTTGAACCAAGTGAAAGGATCCCTCACAAAGTGGACTCCCTTTTCCATGTCCCTTGTGGGATGTATTAACTCAATTAAAATGAATATACTACCCAAATTTTTATACCTCTTTCAGGCATTACCAAT